>JAJIBD010026412.1:0-10031 GCA_021461705.1 Cryptotis parvus
TTTGAGCAATGAGTAGAATATCGCATTTATGCTTATAAAAAAATCAAATGGCTCTTTATAAAATGTAGGGAGTATATGGGGCCCAACACAAAAGAGGCCCATTTAGGTGATATGGATAGAACCAACAGGGCCTCTTAAGGAGATGCTGAAAGAGAGCATTTGAGGTGAGAGAAATCAAGAAATGCCTTACCAATATGTAATGTTCTCTACAATTTAGTGACAGCTCATTCTAACATTGAAAGTTGAAGCATCATTTTTACCTCTCAATTAGCTGCAATGAGCAGTCCTGTATTGGGCAGGACCATCATTTTTAGCTTCCTGCAAATCTGCGCGAGCTTTTCCTGATAAATAGGAGTTAACAACTGTCCATCATAAAATTTCTACCCAGAGGGGCCGGAGCCAGCCCAGCGGGTAGGGCGTTGTCTTGCATGCAGCCGGGCCTGTGCCGGCCCGGGTTCGATCCCCGCGTATCCCATATGGTCCCCAGCACCGCAGGAGTAATTCCTGAGTGCAGAGCCAGGAGTAACCCCTGAGCATCGCCGGGTGTGACCCAAAAGGTATAAAAAAATTCTACCCAGAGCTTAGCTTACTGAGTCCAAGATAATGGGAAATATCTAAGACAAATGGCCAGTGAAGGATCTGCTAGATTCTTACAACCTGTGTAACATTTACAAGACCCCAATTTTAATTTAAAAGGGACAGTAAAAAACCACTTATTCCTATTTCCTTCCTTCCTTCCTTCCTTCCTTCCTTCTTCCTTCCTTCCTTCCTTCCTTCCTTCCTTCCTTCCTTCCTTCCTTCCTTCCTTCCTTCCTCCCTTCCTTCCTTCCTTCCTTCCTTCCTTCCTTCCTTCCTTTTTTTTCTTTCTTTCTTCTTTCTTTCTTTTTCTTTTCTTTCTTTTTTCTTTCTTTCTTTCTTTCTTTCTCTTCTCGGTTGCTTGTTTGTTTTCTCTCTTTTCTTTATTATTCCACTAGTGATATATACAATCACAAAGATGTTCATAATTGGACCTCACTTTTACAGTGTTCCAGCAACCACCCCCCCGCCTACCCAGTAAAACCATTCCTACCACCATAGTCCCCACTACATTCCCCCTCCCATCTCCCCTAGCTGTCTCTATGGCGGCACTTTTCCTTTCTTCTCTCCATCTATCTCTCCTCCCTTCCCCCTCCTCTCCCTCTCTCTCTTCTTAATTTTATGACTTGCCATACAGATATTAAGGGTTATACATGTAAAGTTTTGTGTATATTCAATGTTGAGTTCTAATCTGGCAATACCATTCCTAATCACCAGGTGAACACCCATATATATATTTATATTCCATTGATGTACACAGTCATTCTATATCTGTCCTTTTCCTTCTGACTAATTCACTTAGCATGATAATTCTATGTTCATCATTTCATACAAGCTACATGACTTTCGTTTTTCTGAAATTTGTATAGTATTCCATTGTGTAGATGTACCCATTATTTTCTTTAACCATTTTTCTTTTCTTGAAATCCCAGGCTTGTTTCCCAAATTCTGGCTATTGTGAAGAGTCACTGATTAATATAGAATTGTACATAGTGTTTCGGCTGTATGGTTTTGGGGCTTGTGGTATCTTTAGAGTGGTATTGCTGGGTCAAATGGGAGCTCAACATCTAGCTTTTGAGAAATGTCAATATTGGTTTCCAAAGGGCTGAAACCATCACCATTCCCCCATAGTGAATGAGAGTCCCTTTCTCCCCACATCTACACCATCACTGGATGTTCTGCTCTTTGGATGTGTTCCAGTCCCTTTAGGGGTAAGATGATACCTATTATTGTTTTGACTTGCAACTTCCCTAATGATTAATCATGTAGAGCATTTTTTCATATGCCTTTGTACTTTCGAATTCTTCTTTTGGAAATTTCTTTTTAATTTCTTTCCCCTATTTATGGTTGGTGTTTTCTTTTCTTTAAAGTTTTACTCTTAGTAAAACCCCTTTTCTTCTATTTTCCAACATACTATTCTACTTGCCAACTTGAGACTGAGCATCTTTATTATTCAAAATAAAAGAAATGTTAAAAAAAGGGATTCAGCAGAATCGACCATATCCACATGGTAAAACCAAGCTCACAGGCCTGTAGGGAGCCCAAATGTCGCTGTTTCATGTCAGAAATTTAAAGAAAACCTTTGATGCTGAGATAGAAAGAGGTTAACGACGCCCTAGCTAAACAGGGTAATTAAACCCAATACATCAAAACCTTTGTGAGCTCTGTTATGATTCACCACCAGAATCTCATCCTCTACAAAGAAGTGATCATTGATGTCAAAAGAGGGGTTTAGCAGGAACCAAACTCTTCAGCCTCACCTCAGAACATCATGCGACAATTAGAATGGGGGGAATGATAGTGAAGATTGATGGTCGGAGATTATACTACCTCCGCTCTGCTGATGACTTCTGCTCTAATAACACCACATCCGGGAGCACCGCATGTCCCTGACAGTGTTGGGGAAGCGAGTTCCTACTACTCCGGCCGGGCGAGGAATGGATGAAAACTCAGGAATTCGCCGCAGTTTTGAAAGGCTTTACTATCAGTCAGGCAACAATCAGCAAAAGGAAAAAGCCCAGAGCTTAGGATTCCAGGCTAGAACCCCAAATACGTGTAGGCTAAGATGGCGCTACCACGGTAAAGCACCCTGGAAAAGGAGAAGAAGACAAGACTTCCCGGAAATAGGCTAGTTTTATACCCCTGCTATCTGGACTCTCTCCCACTGTTATGGAAAGTAAGGAGGGTCAAAATGCCCTTAGTAATCCCTCCTGCACCTCACCTAGGCCCCTTAGTATGCTAATGTTTTGTGCCAAGATCTGACCTGGAAATGCCTATAGGTAGAGAAGGGGGTTTGAGATGGCATGTCTCTGTACCAAAGACTACTAATGCTAGTTAAATATTTCCTCCAAGCCTTCACAAGCCTCTTCTACTGTCAGTTTTGTATTTTAGTTGCCTTTTGAGTATATTTAGGGAGTTATGCTTGTTTGCTTAGAAGCAAACAGCATTTCTCGGTCTGTTCACTTAGGGTCCCATGTACTAGGCCATTATACAGGCAAGATTCAGCTAATCCACGATGATTGTGAAGAATAAAATATTTATACGGCTAGTATAGCATGGTCAGATAAACTTCGCTACATTTAGACTACCTTTATCTACGGCGATTTGCAGGAGGCAATTCAGAGCAGATGCAGTGGCCCTTAGAGGAGTCTTGCAACAACTCCCCTGATTAGTTTACTAATAAAACTGAAAAGGTATGAAATATTTAGTAACGTATAGAAAATTAAGATAAGAAAACAGTTCCAATTACAAAATGATAATACATGTTACTCTTAGGATCCTAACTTTTTTTTTTTTTTTTGCTTTTTGGGTCAATGCAAATGCCTGACACTCTCTGTCTCTGCACTCAGGAAATCACTTGGGACCATATGGGATGCCAGGGATCGAACTCTGGCCGGCAATGGGCTGCATGCAAGGCAAACACCACCGTTGGGCTATTAAGCCCCATTCCATGTGGATCCTAATCTGCTTTTGGACCCAAAGCAAAGTTCATGACAAAGTGTTTCAGCTGTCTGATTGAGTACAGACTATAGTTTGTACTGTCCATAATTTCAGAGAGCTTCAATTTGCTATATTTTATGTAAAGTCAGGTGTCTTGAACAAAGTCTGTGGGGCTACTGGAACAGCAATAGCGGTGATCATATGAGTATGAGTCTCTGGAGAGCAGCGATCAGGAACCTATTGAATTGTCAGGAACACTGGATCGGGTCTCAGGAACACTGGAACAAATATCTCGAACTCTGGAACAGGAGTCTTGAGGCTGGAACAGGTGTCCCGAACATTGGTGTGATATCCAACTCTGAACAGGAGTCTTCAGCGCTGGAACAGGTGTCCGGAACATCAGTGGGTATCTTGCAGGGCTTCTTCGTTGGGTGGACACTGGCACCGGTAACTGTACCTGTAGCTTAATTAGGCGAGACAAAAACACTTTTCAAGGTTAATCACAAGTAGAGATTTTGGTTTTGTAGACCAAGCCCAATAGAGAAGAACATAAAGAAGCTTCAACATGGGTGGAGCAGGGAAATAAGTATGAGAATTATTGATTTTAAATTTATAAACAGTGGATCAGCAGTGGAGCTTGATGAATGTAATAGAGTTTGTAGTGGCCAGAAATTGAGAAGGTAGTAGCTATGATGATAAATATGGACACAAAATTAATCACAAACATAATGGTGGCCACCACATGCATTGAACACACGCACACATACATTTGATCGATCAATATCTTACAACTGTATAGTAACCCATCCAGGAATGGTAACGAGTCAAGCGCTTTCATGAATATAAAGCAGGCAAATGATGGTGAGAAAGGTCTTTTCCTTTGAATAGAGTATTGGGAAAAATTATTTTTTGCAAATTATTAAATTAGTGGGAGCAATCTGTTTTAGAGTCTTGAGTAAAACGGCACTGGAACCACGTTTACTGCATTCAAATATCTTATCCGTTGGAACAGAATCATTTGAAAACAATTTTTCATTGATTTACTAAAACATGTGTTTATGTAAGCACTGTGATCAGAGTCCCAAGCCTCGAGCAACATAGAAGGAATCTGCAGCAGCCAAGTTCTTTCCTGCAAATACCTGTGAGCAAACATTAAAAAAGGAAACTCTAACGTAATCCCGCTTGAAACATATGGACATTGAGCATTATGCTCATAGGTCACCCATTTTTCCACCCCTTTTTTTATAAGAAAGAAAACATTTAGGTTGTAAGGGCAAGATATTAGACATGAACCATGATACTTGGACTGCAAAACAAGATCATTATTAAAATGAACCAATCCAGGAGGGAGTTTAAACAGCAATTTGCAATTCTAAAATTTAAGACTTTATATTGTGAAAGGAATTGGCCCCGTTTTCTGATTCTTGGAGAATTCTAGGTGCTTCAACCAAGTCTTAGAGGAACCCAGAGTTTCTTGGCAGGGACATCATCTGTAGAAATGGTGCGTATAACCTCTTTCCCCAATGAGAGTCACCTGCAACCAATATCATCAATTTTCACCCAGATAGGAATTGACTGTTTGAGCTTCTGCATATCTTCTTCGAAAGTGACGTTCAGCCGCAGTACTTAGGATCGACCTTGAGGTATATGTCAGAAGTTTGAATGTGAATAATGTTAAAGATAAAGAATCCATTGGAGGCATACTTGTTTTTAGTTGCTTTAATAACTGAGTTTTAAGCGTTCTGTGGGCATGTTCAACAATTCCTTGTCCTCTGGATTATATGGAATTCCTGTACTATGTTTGATCTGCCATTCCTCGCAAAAAGGATTTGAAGGTTTTGCTGGTGTAAGCAGGACCATTATCTGTTTTTATGGTATGGGGAATACCCATGTGGAGAGCACTTAGAAAAAATGAACAAACAGATTTAGCTCTTTCAGACGTCATAGGAACAGCCCATATGAACCGAGAATATGTATCGCTGACCACATGAAGGGGAAAGGTTTGTTGGGAAATAAGTTAGCATGAGTTATATCCATCCCTGCCACAATTGATTTTGTCCGTAAACCCTCGAGGATTTGCTCCTGCTACATGAGATGTACAATGTAAGAGGAGCACAGACAGGAAGTTACGACAATTTAGTCTAGCTTGTCTCCATGGGATGCCATGGTGTGCATGAAGGCGGCGGGCATTTGTATGTAGAGTCTGGTGCTCTTCCTCAGCTGATTTAAATACTGGTGCTGCCAAGAGATCTGCTGCTTCGTTTCCTCGAACCATCGGCCCGGAAGTCAGCTGCTGAGAAGGGGATGGGAGATGTATATAGGGAATGTTCTATTTGGAGGAGATCTTGTAGTTTTGTAAGTAGCTCCTGAATTATAGGGTTATGGGCATTTAAAGAAGCAGTGACAATTCCAGGAAATAAACCAACCTACATATGCAGAATCACTTACCACATTACATGGGCCGGATACATGGGATAGTAAATGTATCAGGGTGGCGAGGTTCCACTTAGTTGGGGCAGATTTATAATTTGTATGCACAGTAGTGGTCAATGAAGGACCTGTAATTCCACCCCTCCCTGATGAGGAACCATCAATATAATACACTAGGCATCAGGAATGGGAGAGGAGCGGACAATGGTGGAAATACAAAAAGGTATCCTTTTCAGAAATTCCCAGGTTTTTCCAGCTCAGAAATGATAAGATATTTCTCCTGAAAAATCTGCTAAAGCTCTCTGAAGGATTTCACTGAGTGGTAAAACGCTCAAATTACTTTTTAGGGTCAGGTATTGCAATTACATGGGGATCACGTCCATGTAATACTTGGGTTCTTGATCTTCCCTTAGTTATAAGGGTAGCTATCATCTCAAGGTAAGGTGTAGCAGTACGATTCTGCTTGTTGTGAAAGTAAACCCATTCTAACGGTCCCCAGCCAATTAGGCTATAGCAGCAGTTGGGAGACTTCGGGAGTGTTGAAGACCAAGAACCGTACCTTTTCTCGGGGTTAAATCTGGAGAGGTAAGATTACTTAGACGCCAATCCATGAAAAAATCTAATTCCTTCCTGAGCTTTAGGAGTTAGCTGCCTTGGGCTATTTAAAGTTGGGATCACCTTAAGAGGTGTGGAACGGAGTTACTTAAGGCTCACCGTTAGGAATACCAAGAGGGAGAGGCGCACCCAGTTGATATCCCCCAGCAGTATTTGAAAATCATTCAAGGTTTTGAGCCCTTTCTGACTAATGGAAATTTTTGTGAGGCGCACTGCTAGTGCGGTCAAGAGCATAGCCCAAATATTCTTATGGAGGCTGCATCTGAATTTTTCCCGAGCTACTTGTAAGCCAGCCTCTGGTAAAACTGTCATTACATCATTATATAAATTCTGGAGACTCTGGAATTCTCACAAGCTAGCAAGGATATCATCCATGTAGTGGATGATGTATGCTATCCAGGAAATTTAGCAACGAATGGGTCCAAAACCTCATCAACAAAAAGTTGACACATCGTAGGTGAATTAGTCATCCCTTGGGGCAATACTGTCCACTGAAGCCCTACGTAAAGGACCTTTATGATTAATGGAAGGGACTGAAAATGAAAAACCTTTTCCGATCATCTGGGTGGATAGGTATGCTGTAAAAGCAGTCTTTTAAATCTATGATAATTAGTGGCCAATCCTTAGGAATAGCTGCTGGAGGGGAGCCAGATTTGTGGGGGCTCCCCATGGGGACCATAGTAGAATTTACATTCCTTAAGTCAGTCAGCAAGCGCCATTTGCCTTTTGATTTTTTCTGTATCACAAAAACAGGAGAATTCCATTCTGAAAACGTTTCCTCAATATGTCCCAATTTCAGCTGTTCTTCCACTAGATTTGTTAGCGCCTCTAACTTTTTGGTATTGAGGGGCCACTGTGGTGTCCATATAGGTTTGTCAGACTTCCACTGAATACGGTTAGGTGTGGTGGGCGCTTAACCACTGTGACCCCCACTTAAAAAAAGGTTACTCCTAGGTGTTAGAGGCTTGGCCATTAGGAGAGCTGGAATTGGTGCTTTCGCTTGGAAGTGGACTTGAGGTATGTGGATTACTGCTCCACTGCTCCAGCATCTCACCCCATAAAGTTAAAGGCATAGGGCTATATAAGGGCTTTGGACCATGGCTACATTCCCCTTCAGGGCCAATACACGGCAGCCACCTCTGCACTCTGTCGGAGAAGAGAGGAGGAGATATTGCCTACCCCGCTCAGGCTATGGGACACTTTCTTTAGGCCCAGTTAGAGGGCCAATACTTGGTGGAGATTATGGATATGTCGCCCCTGTATCCAACATGCCTTTGAATTTCCTTTTATAAATTTGAATGGTGGTATAACCAGCCGCTTGGCCTGAGAAATTCTGGCAGTACCCAACTAGATAGTTAGCAGGTGGCTGGTGTGAGCTTGGTTCTGTGTGGCTGCATAACCAACGAATGGAAGTTAGCAGAATGGTTGAGTACTGTTTAAGCCACCAGCTGTAGGTGTGTTCGGACTGACTACAAGGATCTCTCAAAAATAATAATAGTTTAGCAAGTGGTTCCTTTTAAAAAAGTCCATTTAGTTGGCACAGATATTGACAGTATTATCTCTCCATGAGATTCAGGATCCAGGAAGTCCGAAATGCACCACCTTCATTCCTCTAAATTTCAGCCAATCGCTCCTGAATTAAACCCATACTACCTGGGGGAGCAGGTCCTTTTATCCCTGTTTTTTTAGCATGTAAGGGTCGTGACTTGGGTATATTGGAGTACAGTCTTAGGGCAGAAAACGCTCGAGACTCCCACTGGCTGATGGGGTAGGCCAGAGAGCATTTATTGACTGTAACTCTGTGAATTCTGATTCGGAGGATACTGACTGGTGGAATGAAGGGAGAGTGCCCTGGATTCAGTTGGCCTGGGGCTGGCCCCACCCAGTTTCCCGCATTTGGGGAGCGTATAGATGTTATTTGAGCCTGCGAGACTTGTGGAACCTGGGAGGGGGTCCATGTAACATTTCCTATAAAGGGATTATTAGAATGTTGCCCTGTATTGATAGTTTTAGAAGATGGGCAATCTCTACGGGTGTGTCCCTACTTTCCGTAGCTAAAGCAGGTTATCTGTCCAGATGAAGCCTGAGGCTGACTCCGCCTCCAAGACCGACAGTCTCTGGCCCAATGTTTTACCTTTTTCTGCACCTTTGGGCATGGTTCAGGTGGGGCCCTCCAGGGGTGGAGTTGCATTAATAGCATAGTTTCTCCGATTGTTTTTATCCTTTGAAGTTTATTGTTTCTCCCCCTAAAGCTGTTTGACATTTCATCCCTCTCCTGATCCTTCTGCTGTATGGGATAAAGCCTCTATATCATCCTATGTTCTATGGGAGGTTCAAACCGACATTTCTGCAGCGCCTTTAGATAATTCCATGAGGCTTCCTTCCCCCCTTTCCTTAATACTATATAGTAATGTTCTAAAATTTTTGGATTAGCTTTCTCATATGCTCAGCTCCTTTAGGACTTCTTGGAGTAGTTGGGTCCTGAACTTTGTCTTTGGATTGTTTCTACATAATCTCCTTAACAAAACAAAGTATGGTTCATCACTAATTCTGGTAAATTCGTATAGCTACCTAGAAATTCTGGGTCGGAACCCACTTTTTCCCACGTTTTTACTGCTGTCTTCGAACAAATATTAAAATAGGTTCAGGTAATCTGATTGTTTTTGTTTCTTTTGCCATTCACCTTCACCTTTTAGTATGAAGCTAAAGCTATAGTACTTGGCCCCGATTCTTTTCTTAAAGTAACAATATTCCCAAGATAACCCCATCTGCATACCACATTTGCTATTGTATGAACCAGATTTGTTTAGACAAGTATGGGCTACCATTTCAAAGTCTCCCAATACCCACCTGATCATTTTCGCTCCAATCAGCTAAATATTTTTAAAGTATAAGGGACTTGATATCTAAAACCCGTTTCCGAAGCCTTCCTAAACGGGCTATTGACTCACCCTTTAAGTCTTCGTGAATCGGTTTCTACTTTAAGCCCTTAGATTGGTCATGAGAAAGATTGTTGCGCTTGCTCTTTGATGGCCTCGAGCTAACCTGTTCCTCCTCCGGCTCTTCCCTCATCAGAGCTTTGTAGTATCTGGCAGAGGAAATACTACTCCCATTGAGGGTATTAACTCTGGGGAGATTTTCAGTTTGGGGGAATTTGCCCCTCTGCTTTTCCTGTTCCCCCCTCTAAGTTATCAAACACATTAGAATTCTTTAGATTTTTTTTGCTGGGAATGTATATACACCGTTTTCAAGTCTGACAACCTTGGCACGTGGCTTGTGAATGGCTCTAGTTGGTTCACGCTCAGTATTGGGTGTATGCGCTTAGAGTCCTAATTATGTGCCATGAAATCAGAAATCTCCTCGGTGACACATCCATTTTGGTTTAAGTTTTCAAGTTACTATATATTTCTTTTTCCTTGTTCTTTCAATCTTATGTGTAACTTCCAAACCTCCCTTTTTCTGTCCATCTA
>JAJIBD010026413.1:0-38587 GCA_021461705.1 Cryptotis parvus
GTAACTGTACCTGTAGCTTAATTTTTAGGCGAGACAAAAACACTTTTCGAGGTTAATCACAAGTAGAGATTTTAAGGCTTTGCAGGGATCCAAGTCTTGGATGGAGAGAAGAACATAAAGAAGCTCCAACATGGGTGGAGCAGGGAAATAAGTATGAGAATTGATAATTTTAAAATTGATAAATCTAGTGGATCAGCAGTGGAGCTGATGAATGTAATAGAGGTTTGTAGTGGTCAGAAATTGAGAAGGTTGTAGTTGAGACATAACATAGACACAACATTAATCACAAACATAATGGTGGCCACCACATGCACACACATGCACTTTATTTGATAGACCAATATCTTACAGCTGTATATGTGACCCATCTAGGGTGATAAATGGTAATGAGTCAAGCGCTTCATGAATATAAAGCCGGCAAATGATGGTAGAAAGTGTCTTTTCCTGTGAATTGGGAAAAATTATTTTTGCAAATTATTAAAATTTTAGTGAGCACTGTTTTAGGAGTCTCGGAGTATTGAGCACTGTAGCGCAAGTTTACTGCATTCCAATATCTTATCCTGTGAACAGAATCATTAGAAAAACAATTTTTCATTGATTTAGCAAACATTTTTTGTAATGAGCACTGTGATCCAGAGTCCAAAGCCTCGAGCAACATAGAAGGAATCTGCAGCAGCCAAGTTCTTGTTCTGCAAATACCTGTGAGCAAAACATTAAAAAGGAAACTCTAACATTAATCCTTGAAACATATTGACATTGAGCACTATGCTCCAGAGTCCACCCATTTTTCCACCTTTTTTTTATAAGAAAGAAAACATTTAGGCTGTAAGGCAAGATATTAGACATGAACCATGATCACAGACTGCAAAACAAGATCATTATTAAAATGAACCAAGCCAGGAGGTTTAAACAGCAACTTGCAATTCAAAATTTAAGACTTTATATTGAAAGAATTAGTTGTTTTCTGATTCTTGGAGAATTCTAGTCTTAACAAGTCGCAGAGGAACCCAGAGTTTCTTGGCAGGGTTATCATCTGTAGAAATGAAAGCATAACCTCTTCCCCGAATGAGGAGGTGACCTGCAATCCATTTATCATCAATTTTCACCCAGATAGGTGAATTGACTGTTTTTTGAGTTTGCATATCTTCTTGAAAGTGACGTTCAGCCGCGGTATAGGGATCTCCTTGAGGTATATTTAAGAAATTTAAGGTGAATAATGTTAAAGATAAAGAATCCATTGGAGGCATACTTGTTTTTCGTTGCTTTAATAACTGAGTTTTAAGCGTTCTGTGGGCACGTTCAACAATTCCTTGTCCTTGTGGATTATATGGAATTCCTGTAATATGTTTGATCTGCCATTCCTCGCAAAAGGATTTGAAGGTTTTGCTGGTATAAGCGGGACCATTATCTGTTTTTATGGTATGGGGGAATACCCATGGCGGAGAAGCACTGGAGTAAAAATGAACAAACAGATCTTAGCTCTTTCAGGCGTCATAGGAACAGCCCATATGAACCGGGAATTTGTATCAATGACCACATGAAGGAAAGGTTTGTTGGGAAATAAGTTAGTATGAGTTATATCCATCTGCCACAATTGGTTTTGTCTGTAGACCTCGAGGATTTGCTCCTGCCACATGAGATGTACAATGTAAAGGAGCACAGACAGGACAGTTGCGGACAATTTGTCTAGCTTGTCTCCATGGGATGCCATGGTGTACATGAAGGCGGCGGGCATTTGTATGCAGAGTCTGGTGCTCTTCCTCAGCTGATTTAAATACTGGTGCTGCCAAGAGATCTGCTGCTTCATTTCCTCGAACCATTGGCCCGGGGAGTCAGCTGTGAGAACGGATGTGGGAGATGTATATAGGGAATGTTCTTTTTCGGAGGAGATCTTGTAGTTTATGGAGTAGCTCCTGACTTATAGGATTATGGGCATTTAAAGAAGCAGTGACAATTCCAGGAAATAAACCAACTACATATGCAGAATCACTCACCACATTACATGGGCCAGATACATGGGATAGTAAATGTATCAGGGTGGCGAGTTCCACTTGTTGGGCAGATTTATAATTTGTATGCACAGTAGTGGTCAATGAAGGACCTGTAATTCCACCCCTTCCTGATGAGGAACCATCAATATAATACACTGGAGCATCAGGAATGGGAGAGGAGCGGACAATGGTGGAAATTACAAAAGGTGTCCTTTTCAGAAATTCCCAGGTTTTTCCAGCTGGGTAATGATAAGATATTTCTCCTGAAAAATCTGCTAAAGCTCTCTGAAGGATTTCACTGAGTGGTAAAACAGCTTCAATTTCTTTTTTAGGGTCAGGTAGTACAATTACATGGGGATCATGTCCAAGTAATACTTGGGTTCTTGATCTTCCCTTAATTATAAGGTTAGCTATCATCTCAAGGTAAGGTGTAGCAGTACGATTCTGCTTGTTATGTAAGTAAACCCATTCTAACGGTCCAGATAATTGGGCTATAGCAGCAGTTGGAGACTCGGGAGTGTTGAAGACCAATAACCATACCTTTTCTCCGGGATTAAATCTGGAGAGGTAAGATTTTTGAAGCCGATCCATGAAAAAGTCTAATTCCTTCTGAGCTTTAGGAGTTAGCTGCCTTGGGCTATTTAAAGCAGGATCACCTTCAAGGGTGTGGAACAGGTTACTGAGCTCACAGTTAGGAATACCAAGGGAGGGGCACACCAGTTTGATATCCCCCAGCAGTTTTTGAAAATCATTCAAGGTTTTGAGCCCTTTTTGACTAATGGAAATTTTTTGAGGGCGCACTGTAGTGCGGTCAAGAGCATAGCCCAAATATTCATATGGAGGCTGCATCTGGATTTTTTCCGGAGCTACTTGTAAGCCAGCCTCTGGTAAAACTGTCATTACATCATTATATAAATTCTGGAGATCTCTGGAATTATCACAAGCTAGCAGGATATCATCCATGTAGTGGATGATGTATGCACCAGGAAATTTAGCACGAATGGGTCGCAAAACCTCATCAACAAAGTGTTGACACATCGTAGGTGAATTAGTCATCCCTTGGGGCAATACTGTCCATTGAAACCTACGTAAAGGACCTTTATGATTAATGGAAGGGACTGAAAATGCAAACCTTTTCCGATCATCTGGGTGGATAGGTATGCTGTAAAAGCAGTCTTTTAAATCTATGATAATTAGCGGCCAATCTTTAGGAATAGCTGCTGGAGGGGAGCCCAGGTTGCAGGGCTCCCATGGGGACCATAGTAGAATTTACATTCCTTAAGTCAATCAGCAAACGCCATTTGCCTGATTTTTTCTGTATTACAAAAACAGGAGAATTCCATTCTGAAAGCGTTTCTTCAATATGTCCTAATTTCAGCTGTTCTTCCACTAGATTTGTTAGCGCCTCTAACTTTTTTGTATTGAGGGGCCACTGTGGTGTCCATATAGGTTTGTCAGACTTCCACTGAATACGGATAGGTGGTGGGCGCTTAACCACAGCGGCCCCAATTAAAAAAGGGTTACTCCCTGTGTTAGGCTAATTATGGAGAGCTGGAACAGGTGCCCGATGGGGAGTGGGCGAGGTATGTGAATTACTGCCCCCACTGCTCCAGCATGTCTCGACCCCATAAAGTTAAAGGCATAGGGGCTATATAAGGCTGGACCATGGCTACATTCCCTTCAGGGCCAATACCACGGCAGCCACCTCGCACTCTGTCGGAGAAGAGAGGAGGAGATATTGCCTACCCGCTCAGGCTATGGGACACTTTCTTTAGGGCCCAGTTAGAGGGCCAATACTTGGTGGAGATTATGGATATGTCTGCCCCTGTATCCAACATGCCTTTGAATTTCCTTTTATAAATTTCGATGGGTATAACCGGCCGCTTGGCCTGAGAAATTCTGGTAGTGTACCCAACTAGATAGTTAGCTAGGTGGCTGGTGGGCTTGGTTCTGTGTGGCTGTATAACCAACAATGAAGTTGGCAGAAGGGTTGGTACTGTTTAAGCCACCAGTTCTAGGGTGTTCGGACTGACTAGACGGATCCTCAAAAAATAATAATAGTTTAGCAAGTGGTTCCCCTTTTTAAAAGTCCATTTAGTTGGCACAGATATTGACAGTATTATCTCTCCATGAGATTCAGGATCCAGAAGTCCGAAATGCACCTTAATTCCCTTAAATTTCAGCCAATCGCTCCCCTGAATTAAACCCCATACTACCTGGGGAGCAGGTCCTTTTATCCCTGTTTTTTAGCATGTAAGGATCTTGACTTGGGTATATTGTGACAGTCTTAGGGCAGAGAATGTCGAGACTGCCATTGCCTGATGGGGTAGGCCAGAGAGCATTTATTGACTGTAATTCTGTGGATTCTGATTCGGAGGATACTGGGCAGGTGGAATGAGCGAGAGTGCCCCTGGATTCAGCTGGGCCTGGGGCTGGCCCCCACCCAGTTTCCCACATTTGGGGGAGGCGTAGATGTTATTTGAGCCTGCGGAGCTTGTGGAACCTGGGAGGGTCCATGTAACATTTCCCATAAAGGGATTATTAGGATGTTGCCCTGTATTGATAGTTTTAGAAGATGGGCAATCTCTACGGGTGTGTCCCTTCTTTCTGCAGCTAAAGCAGGTTATCTGTCCAGATGAAGCCTGAGGCTGACTTCGCCTCCAAGACCGACAGTCTCTGGCCCAATGTTTTTCCCTTTCTGCACCTTGGGCATGGTCCAGGTGGGGCCCTCCAAGGGTGGAGTTGCGATTATTAGCATAGTTTCTCGGATCATTGTTTATCCTTTGAAGTTTATTGTTTCTCCCCCTGAAGCTGTTTTGACATTTCACCCCTCTCCTGATCCTCCTGCTGTATGGGATAAGCCTCTATAGCATTCTGTGTCCCATGGGAGGCCAAACCGACATTTCTACAGGCCTTTAGATATCCCATGAGGTCTTCCTTTTCCTTAATACTATATAGTATTGCTGGACAATTTTGATTAGCATTCTCATATGCTAAGGTTCGTTTTAGGATTTGTTGAGTGGTTGGGTCTTGAACCTGTCTTTGGATTGTTTCACTTAATCTCCCAACAAAATCAAAGTATGGTTCATTAGGACCCTGGTAAATTTTTGTATAGCTACCTAGAAATTCTGGGTCGGAACCTACTTTTTTCCCACGCTTTTAATGCTGTCTCCCGAACAAATTTTAAAACAGGTTCAGGTAATGTCGCTTTTTTTTTCTTTCTTTTGCCATTCACCTTCACCTTTCAGCATGGCAAAAGTTATATTATGGCCAGATTCTGTATCTCTTAAAGTGTCAATATTCATGTTTAACCCCATCTGTATACCACATTTGCCATTGCATGAACTGTGATTGGTTCAGACAAGTATGGGCTACCATTTCAAAGTCTGCCAATACCCACTGATTATTTTGGCTCCAATCAGCTAAATATTTTAAAGAATAAGGACTTGATATTCCAAACTTGTCGCAAGCCTTCCTAAACGGGATTATTGACTCAATTTTTAAGTCTTCATGAATCGGTTTTACTCTATCTTTAGATTGGTCATGAGAAAGATTGCTGCGCTTTGCTCTTTGATTATTATTAGATTGACAACCACAGGAACTGCAAGGCTCTTGGGGCCTGCGAGCTAACCTGTTCCTCCCGTTCTTCCTCATCAGAGCTTGTAGTATCTGCCAGAGGAGCATCTTCCCCTTTGAGGTATTAACTCTGGGGAGATTTTCAGCTTGAGAATTTGCCTCCTCTGGGTTTTCCCTGTTCCTCCTCTAAGTTATCAGCCACATTAGAATTCTTTTTTAGATTTTTTTGCTGGGAATGTATACACCTTTTTTCAAGTCTACAGCCTTAGGGCGTGTTTGTGAATGGCTTTTAGTTGGTTCACGCCTCAGTATTGGGTATGCGCTAGGTCCTGATTGATAAGTTATGAAATCAGAAATCTCCCTGCGTAACACATCCATTTCTTGGTTTAAGTTTCCAAGTTTCCTATATATTTCTTCCTTTTGTTCTTTCAATCTTATGTCTAACTTCCAAACCTCCTCTTTCTGTCCATCTATTCTTACTCTCTGTTTGTCAATTTCTCCCTCTAAGATAGTGCTGATCTTACTGATATCCTTCTTCTGCTCTTCAAACTTTACTTCAAATTTTAAATCCTGTTTAATAATTTTACTTTCCTGTTCTTCTAATTTTTTCTTTGAATTTTAAATCCTGTTCTTCTAATTTTTTCTTTGAATTTTAAATCCTGTTCTTCTAATTTTTTCCTCAAATTTTAAATTCTGTTTAATAATTTTACTTTCCTGTTCTTCTAATTTCTTTTCAAATTTTAAACTCTGTTTAATAATTCTGTCCTCAAGCTTTAAGACCAGTCTACCTGTAGTTTTATGATCCTCACTTATTTCTTTAATCGCTGAGTAAACCTCGTCCCTTAAGATTGCATTCAATCTATTACTTTCTTCCCTCTCTCTATTAAACATTGTCCTTACACAAAGGTACAGTTAAAAAATCGCAAGGACCCAGATGATTTGTGAAAAGATAGAGTAGTTCTCAGAAAGGAACTTTATAGACTGGGCTATGTATGGTTCTGAGCCAATAAAAGATACAATGTATCTATACCATGAGATATCCATCATTTTACTCACGGTTCGGAGGCAGATAATCTCTGTCCGATGATAGTTAGGCCAGACAATGTTATCGTGTTGCCCACCCAGGGACACCAGATGTCGGGGCTCGGCGGGGTCCCTGACAGTGCCGGGAAGCGAGTTCCCTTCTACCTCCGAAGCCGGCGAGGAATGGATGAAAACTCAGGAATCCGATGCAGTTTTAAAGGCTTTACTTATCACAGGTTCAGGCATACAAATCAGCAAAAGGAAAAGCCCGGTGCTTAGGATTCCAGGCTAGAACCCCAGCCACGTGTAGGCCAAGATGGCGGCCACCACGTGTAAAGGCCCTGTAAAGGAAGAAGACAAGACTCCCAAGAAGGGTGAGCGCTCACAAAGAGAGGCCCAAAAAGAAGCGCGAGAGAGGAAACAGGCTAGTTTTATACCCCTGCAACTCAGACCTTCCTCCCACTGTTATGGAAAGCAGGGAGGGTCAAATGCCCTTAGGTAATCCCTCCCTGCACCTCACCTAGGCCCTTTTGTATGCTAATGTTTTGAGCCAAGATCTGCCTGGAAATGCCTTTATAGGGTAGAGAAGGGAGTTTCTGAGATGGCATGTCTCTGTACCAAAGACTAATACTAATGCCAGTTAAATATTTCTCCAAGCCTTCACAAGTCTCTTCTACTTCATTGTAGTTTTGTATTTTAGTTGCCTTTGAGTATATCAGGGAGCCATGCTTGTTTGCTTGGGAAGCAAACAGCATTTCTCTCTGGTCTAATTACTTAGGGGTCCTACGTGGCCAGGCTAATATGCTGGTAAGATCTAGCTAGTCCCACGATGATTGTGGCAGCATGGGAGAATATTTATACCAGCTAGTACAGCATACATGGTCGGATAAACTGCCACATTTAGACTACCCCCTTATCTACGAAGTGATTTGCAGGCAGCAATTCAGAGCAGATGCAGCGGCCCTTAGGAGTCCTGCAACAATGATCATCTCGTAAAAAGATCGGTCAGGTATGGAGAGATACACAGGAGTTAAGTGCTTGCCTTTCAAACAACTTTTTTCAATCCTCCACACCACATGGCTCCCAGAGCAGCACCAGGAGTGATCCCTGAGCACAGAACCAGGAGTAAATCTTGAACACTGGCACCAGTGAATCTGACCCAGAAAAAACAAACATCCCACAAAGATGGGCCTTTTGCAATGCCGTGGATCTTCTCAATCTCATAGACTCAAACATTTATCTACCTCTACAACTACGGCTCACTGGCACTTGCTTCGCAGTGCTGCACCGGGTGCTTTGAAGACATCCACTGCCTCCGCTCGTATCTATTTCCCTCATGATAAATGCCCAGACTGGTTTTCTCTCCCTGCCAAGGCAAGCAAAGCCATTTGGAACATTTCTGTACATAACTAACATCTACATAAAACCCACCATCTCACGCAAAGGCATTCAAGCTATGAAAGATGTGAATTAATGGAGCGAAGGCCATAGAGGAATCTACTTCACACTGTCCATGTAGCGATGTAGCCATGCTTCTCCAATTGGGCTACAAATTGAATATAGATCAATAAATATATAAATATAGGTCAATAAATGCATGTATTTTTTAGAAACTTCACAAAAATGTTTACATAAGAAAGAGACCTGAATGACTATCTCTGAAGCATGAGAACAGAAGAGGAACTTTGAGTACAAAATTATCAGAGTGAAAATGGTCATAAATAAGCTGGGAGTGTAGCTCGTGGAAGAAAACTGACTTTGCATGCTGAAGCCCTGAGTCCCATTACAATATTGCGAAAATAAAAGTAATATTATTGTCACTTGTTCATCAAGTTGCTCAACTGGGCGCCAGTAATTTCTCCATTCATTGGGAATGAGGTCCATTATTGTGACTGTTTTTTTGGCATATCAAATACACTACGGGTAGCTTGCCAGGCTCTGCTGTGGCTCTGGGTTCATCCCAGGGGGCCTAGTCTTTTTCTATGTCAGACCATCAACCATCCAGGGTCCCACGGGGCAGAGCCCTGGGTATAGACAAGCTTGTCTCCTGTCTGCCACCTGTCAACACAGCTCTGGTACTTGCAGTCACACCTGCAACACCTCAAGGACTAACAATAAATGCAGGAATAATTAAACAGACCAGTGGAACACAGCAACTTCCAAAGGAGATCCATGAGTATGAGGAAACATAATGCATGTGCAGTGGAGAAATCACAGATGTCTTTGAAGGATTACATCGGGGGACACTAGCTCACCACTTTAAAGAAACTTCAGATAGACTGACCACACCATTTATGTAGGTCAACTCTGGAAGGAAAATGAAATGTGGAAGGATATAAAGTTAATAGAAGAAATCTTAGCAGAGTATCTTCACGCTCAAAGAGCAGAAAAAATTTTAAAAGACCTCGAAGTAAAAACCCAAAACCATAACGCAACAAATATTTGATAAGTATAATCAAAGTGGAACTTAGCGTTCCTGTCCAACAAAGGACAGAAGAGACACAGTGAATAGATTAGAGATTTTTTTCCTTTTTAATCATGGGAAATACATGAGAGATAAGACAAAATAATATAAAAACAGATGGGATATAAGTGAGTGAGTGCTCAACTTACGTGCATGAGGTTGTGAGTTCAAATCTACAACACTCTGGACGCTGGAGTGCGATCCAGCAACACTGCTGGCTTTGCTTCCCAGTGCCAAACCCAGGTGCACAATCTCCAGCACACCCCAAGTGTGTGTGGTGTGTGTGTGTTGTGAGTTCCACAGCTAAGTGTCTGGTCATCGCCAGGACAGGAGAAGGGTGGCAGGGGACACAGAAAATGAAAATGATTTTTAAAACAATCAAAATTCAAACAGTCCAGCAGAATATAGAGAAAATTTCAAGCTTCCTGGAGATTGGGGGTGGGGGGGGGAGAAAATGAAAGAAATTAGATACTTTTGGAACCATCTGGCTGGCCAGGAATAATACTACCAAAGGTTGACCAGGCAGGTGAGAATAAACACTGGTATAATAATCATCTTGCAAAGAAATCTAATAGCACTGAGAAGGCCAAAGGTCCTGCGGTCCCTGTGGATGGAGGAGACAGTGGCCGGCAGCACTACAGTGATTTGCAGAGAATCACAGCATCCAAATGACACAACCAAGAATCCCCAGAACCGAGAAACACTAGGAACCTGTGTGTTAAGCTGCAGAAGTGGGCCGCCGCCACCAATGTCTGTGCCGTGGTCCTACTTCCCAGGCCACTGAATGGGACCTTATTTGGAAGCAGCAGTTTTTTCACTCTTTAAATTATATTGAGTTTATTTCCCCCCCCAAAATTTTATTACACCATTTTAGACATACAATTGAAAGATGCTCATGTAGAGTTTTTGGTTCTACAGTGTTCCAACACCCATCCCTCCACCCAAACCCATCTCCCATCACCAATATCCCCACCTCCCTCCCCCCTCCCACACCTCAACTACTTGGTGGGTTCTGTATGTCATTTCTCTCCTCTTTATCTCTCCCTCCCGCCAAACTTTCCTGCTCTTCGTGGAATGCAGTGCATTAAAAGACATCACTGCCTCCACTATTTTAATGGACCACCGCGGCCATTTGCGGCCGCACAACCTGGGCTCGAACTGGTTTTGCTCTGTTAATCTGGTCGTGAGGCAGTTTCCCAGCGTCCAGACAGCGAAAATGGTGGCTAGTGTGGTGGGCGGGAGTCTCATCCGGCTGCTTCGGGACCCCCCAGAGGTGATGGGCCCACTCCCAAAACCCATCTGCCCCCCCCCCGGGGGCCCCATAGTCAGCTGGGCCCAGGGTGAGCTGAGTTCCAGCTTCCCCAGCCGCTTGTGAGGCTCTTCATGCTATGGCTGGTGGCCCCAGGGCAGCTCCTGGGAGGGGGCACAAGGCTTGACAAAATGGAGGGGGGATGGGCCAACCCCTGACTCCATCTGACGAATTCCCAGTGATTCCCGCTTCTGGGAGCCGCCTACCTGGGCTCGAACTGGTTTTGCTCTGTTAATCTGGTCGTGAGGCAGTTTCCCAGCGTCGGACAGCGAAAATGATGGCTAGTGTGGTGGGTGAGTCTCATCTGTCTGCTTCGGGACCCCCCAGAGGTAATGGGCCCACTCCCAAAACCCATCTGCCCTCCCGGGGGCCCCATAGTCAGCTGGGCCCGGGTTGAGCCGAGTTCCAGCTTCCCCAGCCGCTTGTCTGGAAGCAGCATTTTAAAGAGGTTGTTGAATTTGGGTTTTTTCTTTTTTTGCTGGTTGGTTGGTTGGTTGGTTGGTTTGGTTTGGGTTTTTTTGGCCACATCTCGAGTTGCTGGGCAGCGGGCAGGAGAAGCAGTAGAATGTGGGGTGAAGTGGGGGCAGATTCTCCCAGTTTATTGCTTGGGAGTCATTCCTTGCAAAGCTCAGTTCACGTGGTGTCATGGAATTGAATCCAGGCTTCCTGCCTGCAAAGCATAAGCATGTACTCTGGCTCTATATTCTCTTCTCTCTCTCTCTCCCTCTCCCTCTCCCTCTCGCATTCTCTCTCCTACTCTCTCCTCTCTCACTCTCTCTTACTCTCTCCTCTTGCTCTCACTCTTTCTCACTCTCTTTCTCTCTCCTCTTTCTTTCTCCTCTCTCTCTTTCTCTCTTGCTTAGCTTTCTTTTAGGGTGGGGTGGAGGGCTCCACCCAGCAGTACTCAGGGCTTCCTCCTGGCTCTACGATCAGGCATCACTCCGGCAGACTTGGGAAACACATGGGGTTCTGGGTTTTGAACCCAGGTGGCTGTGTGCCAGGTTAAGTACCTTACCCCTGTTCTATCTCTCAGTCCCATCCCCCAATAATTAACTTAAAGTGAGGTTATGAAGATGAACTCGAATCCCATATAACTGGGGTCTTTATAAGAAAGGTTGACATCGACATAAACAAGCACAGAAGAAAGGCTTTAGGCAGAGGAGAGGAGGGTTGGTATCACCCGTCACAGGGAGACTTGGAACAGAACCTTCCGTATCAGCCCTCGTCGGCGCTGCCAGCTTCTCTCTCAGGGGTTCCAGCCTCAGAGCTGGAGCTAGTAAAGACCTGTTGTTTATGCCACTGCATCCGCAGCCTGGCTCACGTGTGTTCATTGTTTGGGAAAACGTCTTAAATAACAGCTGCTGCTGAAGCTGCAGTAGGGCTCCAAGACTTGCCCCTGCACTCAGGCCAGGGTTGCTCCAGCTTGGGCACTTCCAAATTGCCCACCTGGCACGAGTTCTTAAGCTGTCTTTGTTCCTTCCTCTATAACATAGATTAAAAATAATAGTGGGTCAGGGGATGGTGAGGCTATATTAAAATAATACTTGGAAACACTGTGAAAGGTTCTTGGCATATCTAAGTACAGAGTATGAATTACTATAATTACAGAGAACTTTCGATTCAAACTAGACCTGAGTTTGGATCCCAGACCTTCTGCTTAGCTAGTGATTATTTAATATTCTTGGAGTCTTGCTATATTATTTATTAAATGAAAATAATGACCTGTTTTCACTGTCTGGGTGATGGGCATTGGGCAACGCTAGACAGTCACAAACAAAATAAGCTGTCCCTGAAGTCTCACTGCTACTCCTGTCAAGAGCTTGTTGATGCTTTTCATTGCGGCTCCGGGGCTCAATCTTCATCCTCATCACACCTGACTGCTGGAAAGCATTTAATCGTGCCCATCACTCCTTTCTCCCGAAAACTCCATCTTCTCTTGACTTCCACGACACCCCTCGCCCATCTTCCTGTCTCCCTTCAATCCTTAATCTTCTTGCCTTGATCCTCTTCCTCTTCCAATTTCCTTTGTGGGGGTTGGCGGTGTTCAGTGGCTACTCCCGGCTTGGTGCTCAAAAGTGACTCCTGGCAATGCTCAAGGAGCCATATGCAGTGGTTGGGTTGGCCACATACAAGACTTGAGCCTTACGCCCCGGACTGTCTCTTTCCCGTTTCTGATGGAGGGCTCCTGCAAGGAACAGTCTTCTGTCCTCTCTTCTGCCCGTCAGTGACTGAAACATAACGTCTAACAGCTGATTAACCTGCTGATTCAATGTCTATGAATCTCTTATTCAACATATGCACAATGTTTTCCTTTCTGTGCCCTCCTTCTCCTTCTTCAGAAGTTTCTATGGGTTTGATAATTTAAAAAAAAACATCCAGGACATTGGATGTTTGCTCAGCGCCATCTCTCTCCCCCAACTCCCAGCTGCCATCTTGCTCTGCATGACTGTCTTAGTTCAGACTAGCATCACGGCTCCATGAGACTGTGTGGCCGGCAGAATAGACATGCATTTTCTCCAAGTTCAGGCAGTCACTTTTCTCTGTGTCCTCCCATACCAGAGAGAAAACCTGGTGTCTCTCTTTTCTAAGAATAACTATTCCTTGGGCTTCACCCTTTGGACCTCATTTATCTTTCACTGCCTCCTGAGAGGCCCTACCTCCAATAGTCACGTGGCGAGGTAATGGTTCCATATTTGAATTTAAGGGGACATAATTTAGCCCGTTGCAGTCACTATCCTCTTTCACGGGGATCACTGAATCTGAAAGACTTCGCAGTCTGGTCTCCTGGCTCAGACCAACCTCCCGTCTGTTCTCAGCACGGCCGCTGGAGTGATCATTGTAAATTATAAATTGGGTCTTGCTGTTCCTTTGCTCCAAACTCTGGGGCCCCAGTGTCTCAGAGTGAAAGCTACAGTTTCACCATGGCCCACAGAGCTCTGAAGGTTTTAGTAACCATGTCTCTTCCCTGCTGCTCCGTTGGAACTGTCTGGGCTCTGTTCTCTTCCTCAAACATGCCAGACGGCCTGTCTCAAGGCCTGTCGTGCACTTCTCCCAAGACCTTCTTCCCTTCGACAGCCAGGTAGCTACTTTCTGTCCAAACTTCAATTCTTTTGCTCCCCAAGGCCTCTTCTGATGGCTCCTTCTGAAGATGCAAACTGTACCGTCTCCACCTTCTCTCAGCTTTCCTTGCCCAGCACCATGCATCGCCTTTTAACAAACTAGACCATTAGTGTATGTATTATTTCATTATCTATGGCCTGACTCTCCTCCCTAAAATATATGATCTATGAGGCAGAAAGACTTAGTTTGTTCTTTTTCATTATACAACCTGAGGACCTGGAATCGAGCCTGGTACTTAGCAATTGCTTCATTAATGGCTTTTGGTCATGGAATAAAGAATTGCTGCATTATAGGACTTAATAGGTTCATTCTTGCTCATGATGGGCTGGTTCTCAGGACAAGGTGTGTGTTAAGATCACATGAGTAATGGCTTCCCTCCTGTAGTCACTCAGGATGTTTGCAGCAAATAGAAAAGAGCCGGCTTGCGCTTTGAAAAAAGAGACACAATTTCCTCCTTGCTGAAACATTTCATTGTATTTCCATTCTCTTATTTTCTTAAATTTTTTGAATCACACCCAGTGGTGCTCAGGGCTTATTCCTGTCTCTGCACATGGGAATCACTCTTGGCCTTGCTCAGGGACCTTATAGAGGCTGGGGATCAAACTCAGGTTGGCTGTATACAAAGCAAGAGCCATTGCTCTGGCCCCACACTTTCTTTTTAAATAATACATTTATTTGTGCTGAAGCATCTTGAATCTTTGCCAGTTTTCTCAGTGGTCTCCACGGCACCTCCAACTCCCAAACTTGCCTTGAGTGACTACCTCCAACTCCCAAACTTGCCTTGGGTGACTCCTGCTGTGAACCTGCACATTTGTGTGTGGCAGCAAAGGTCTCATCAACTGGGCTAGAGAAACAGTAGGCGAATAGGGCACTGGCCTTGCATGTGACTCACCCCAAGTTAATTCCAGCTCTCCATCTCCCAAATCCCATAGAGGCAGCAATTAGCCCTGAGCTCTGCCAGGTGTAGCCAAAACCAAAAAATTTAAAAAAAATTTATTCACCAGCTACCTTTGACCCTGACCTCATCTTCTCTTGTGGAGTCTGAACTCAATGGGCTTCAGTTGCTAATCCTGATTTTCTATTCATACAACCCTGCCCCTCCAGGTGTTGCAGGTGTGACTGTGGTGCCCTGCTGCGTCAGCAGGTGGCAGACAGGAGACAGGCTTGTCTACACCCAGGGTTCTGCCCGTGGGCCCTGGATGGTTGATGGTCTGACATAGAAAAGACTGGGCCCCCTGGGATGAACCCAGAGCCACGACAGAGCCTGGCAAGCTACCCATGGTACATTCGGTATGCCAGAAGCGGTAACAATAATGGACCTCATTCCCAATGAATGGAGATATTACTGGCGTCTGCTTGAGCAAATTGATGAAAAAGCGGGAAGACAAGTAACAAGTGACACTCAAAATTGCTCTGTGCTGCCCACTACCTTTTCTGAATTGTCTTCAGTCATAACAGAGCAAAACATTTGGCAGGTTGCATGGTTCATTGTTCATCCCTCAGGATCACTGTGACTATTGAAAAACAGATGCCTCGGGGCCAGAGCGATAGCCCAGCAGGTCGGGTGTTTGCCTTGCACCTTGGCGGTCCCATGCCAGCCAGGGTTCGGTCCCTGGCATCCCATATGTTCCCGAGCACTGCCAAGAGTAATTCCTGAGTGCAGAGTCAGGAGAAACCCCTGAGCATTGCCGGGTGTGACACCACCAAAAAAAAAGATGCCTCAAGAACACATAGCATTTCATTTATTGCTTTTCATATAGAAAAGAAATTTCCTGAAAGATAGTAGAGGGTTTAAAGCAGCTGCATTGAATTCAACTGATTCCAGTAGGATTCCTGGCATTGTATATGGTCACACAGACATCCCGGAGATAACCCTTTAACACTGGGTAGACACCAATGCCCCAAAGAAAATTTATCTTGACTTTTTGTTTCTATTCTGGATTTTCTCTTACTAGTACAAAAGGCCAATGTGAGTAAAATATCTCAAAACGTCTTAAGAGTCCAGCAAGCTTGGTATAAAAGAAATGACCACAGCTTGAATCATGTCACTAGACAACAAACACACCTACAGATAGGGTAGGAGTTTGGATGCTTTTAAGTATGCAACGTCTTCATGAACATATATGCAGATTTGTAGGGCAAGAGATGCCAAGTGAGTCTCAACACACGTCTGATCTCACATTATGTCCCAAACCATGGCTTCTCATGTATTATCCATACTCTCACTTTGCCTACCAGACAGTAGACAAATATATATACATATATATACATATATATGAACATATATACCTATATCTAGGAATAAACGGGGAAAAACGAAGAATGTATGTGCTAGCCTGTGCCCAGAAGCCTTTTTTTCCTGTGTGTAGTCTGAACTTTTTCCACTGGGAGGCAGCACATGACTTAGTTACTTTTTTTAAGTCTGCCAAAAAATACTCCTTAAATAGGATTGTTTCAAGCCTTTTAATGATAATAAGTAGAAGAACCAGATAATGCTTTGATTCCTACATTTACTATATTAATGGCTCTAGGTCAGTTAAACATTCAAACATTATATATTTTCACAACTTTGAAACATCTTTGGTTTGTTGATGCTTTTGTTTTTTGTGGATGGTGGGACGCGGGGCACACCCTGGTACTCAGAGGTCTGTGGCCAGGAGTTATTCCTGGCACTGCTCAAGGGACCATGTGGTGCTGGAGATCAAACCAAAGCCTCCTGCATGCAAAGCACACATTCAGCCCTTTGGGCCATCTCTCTGACTGTCTCAAAGAATTTTAACAAGATGTGACTTGTCTTTATTCAGTGTAAATTAAGGAATTTATCTGATTTTTTTTAGGAAAATGGATTTTCATGGCGAAATTAGCTTATTCCAACTTCAAGATTAATTTTTCTTTTCTTTATTTCTTTTCATTATTTATTTATGTATTTATTATTTATATATTTATTCACGATCCACGATCTTCCCGTTGATCATCTATTTGCTAGAGCGGGCACCAGTAACATCTCCATATGTCCTGTCTCATGCCAGTAGAGCCAGGGGCATCGGCTTGCTATAGGAACATAAAGAGCCTCAAACCATTATATTAGGTCATGGGGATGACCTAATATAATTATTACTGAATTTGGCATATCAAATACAACCCAAGAAGCTTGCCAGGCTTGCCGAGCGGGAGGCAAACTCTTTTTTAAACACCTCCAAATAAAGCATTTATTGATGAACCGCGCGGCTGCAAGCGGCCACGCGAGCCGGGCTGTGATGGGCTGGTCTGCTGGGTGGAATTCTGACGAGAGGGAAGTCCAAATGTGGAAAATGGCGGCACCCGTGGAGTGAGGGGGGTGGTCTGGCTTGTTGTGAGGCTCTGCCGAGGTGGGGGCCAGGGCTAGAACCCGTCATGCTTCCCGACTGCCTCATGAGCGGCTGTGCACAGGGAGAGCAAGGAACAGCTCTGCCCCATATCTGAGAGTCTCTGAACCAGCATACCTGGACGGATTGAGGAAAAATACATTTATTTTTTGCATGGCCATGGCCAGAACACATACCACTGTATTGTTATAAGACATTTACATGGTGGAGGGCGGGTGCTGGAACACTATGTGACCGAAACCTCCAAACATGAACAGCGTTGTAATTGTATATCTCACAGTGGTATAATAAAATATTAATTTAAAAGACATTTACAAATTATCAATCAGGTACAAGATAGGAGAGGTGAATTTTTGTTATTAAGGAACTAATTTTAGGAAGTTATTTCAAAATCCAGGTTCATTCCAAGTCTGACCTCAGCAATAGCACCTCTGAGTCCAGGAATTGAATGAACCGGGTTACAATTGAATGTCTTGTTCCTATTGATGTATTTGAACTTCCTTTCCAAAACCCGGTCCCTCTCCGAATGCATTTTGCTCATCGTAATCTTTCCTCTCTGAAAACAATGATCAGCTGATGAAACTCATAGACAGCAGGAGCATTTTGCATTTATACAAAATTAAATCAACTACAGTATTCTCTTTGTAATGATAAAATGCATCTAGACAGATTATCATTATAAATGAGGGAACATATCAGAGACAACAGAAATTCATTCCCTGTGACACACCCAATTAATTTATTATACTGTGTTTACCACCCTGGTAATTAAAATGATTAATTTAATATATGTACATCTCGTGGTTCTTTTATTCTTTCTTTCCTTCGCTTCATTTTGGTATTGGTACCATGTTCAGGGCTGTGTTCTCACCAGGAGCAGAGGTCACGGTGGTCAGCACAGTGGTATAAACCAGGCGTCAGATTCATGGCCCCATGCATGCAGGCCCCCAAAACTCGCATTTCTAACTTTACACTTTTTCTTAAAAACTAGGGTAGTATGTTTTTGTTCATGGGAAAATATGTACAATTTTTTCTAAGGTTGTTTTCTGAACTAATTTGGTCAGCCCCCAAATGTAAGATTCGTTTTCACTTCTAAGAATTGCCTGTGTGGGAGGACTGGGTTTGTCACTGGCACAGCATGGTCCCGAGCTCTGTGAAAAGCCACCATCAACACTGACCTAGGAGTAGCTACCAGCAAGGGTGTGATGTATGCCATGGGTGCTATGACTAATAACACTGTTACATATTTTCAAAGTTGCTAAAAGCGAAAAGGCCTTTATCACAGGGAAATAAAAGGCTCTAAATTGGTATGGAGAATGTTTACTAGATTTATCAAGATGACCATTTTGCAATATATGCAAATAGCTTATCTTTAGGTTGTATTTGTGATATCAATTCACATCATATGTCAACTATGAGCCATCAAGAGCCCTGGTTTTGATCTTTAGGTTGTATTTGTGATATCACTTTCACATCATATGTCAACCAGGGCCATCAAGAGCCCTGGTCTTCTCTGACCTGTAATTTTAGGTCACCAGGAGCAAGACCCAAGAGAACTATTAGACTCTTGCCATCATATTTGCCTTGGCCACAATCTAGTCTCCATGAGGTCATATAGAAACAGGGTCCAAGACTTTTAAAGGAAGTTCTTGCTACATTTCCCTATAAATTTCACTGTCATAAGCCACAAAGCCACGGAGCACTAAATTCCTTCAGGAAGGAAGAAAGGAAGGAAGAATTCGAACCAGTCACGAAGCACATTCCTTCAGGTCATGGGAATGAGGTCCATAATTGTTACTGGATTTTGGCATATCCAGACTTTTAAAGGAAGCTCTCGCTGCATTTCCCTGTAAATTTCACTGTCATAAGCCACAAAGCCACGGAGCACTGAAGGTATTCAATGATTTGTCCTTAATTTGAAATTAAATATCCCCACTAATTTAGAGTTATGTTATCAGGAGAGAGAAAAGAGCATGTTGAAAAGCTCATGATAGTCCCTGACACAGTGTTTATTACAGTTTTCCTTATAATAGTGGGAGTGTCAGAAGGCTGATGACACAGAACTGGGATTCAATACTTACCACACATACGGCGCGGTCAGGAGTGATCCTTGAGCACAAGCGCAGATTAAACCTGGTGTAGCCCAACTCCATGTCCCCCAAAAAAAAAATGGTATATTGAAAACAATTAATGACCTGGAAAATAAATGATTCAATAGCATGCGGTATATTCATATTCATTCAAAAGTTCACATTCATATTCAAGAAGTTACGCAGGGGTCACTCCTGCCCATATCAGGGAGACGGACATTAAACATGGCTGGGCCACATGCAAGACAAACGCCTTAACCTCTGTACTATCTCTCTGGTCTGAAAATGATACTTGTTTTTGTTTTTGATTTTTTGGGTCAGACCCAGCTATGCTCAGGGGTTACTCCTGGCAGTGCTCAGGGGACCATATGGGATGCTGGGGAATCAAACCTGGTTGGCCGCATGCAAGGCAAATGCCCTCCCGCTGATCTATCTCTCCAGCCCCCTGAAAATAATACATTTTTGAGTGAAAAACAAGCATCTATTTGATAAACCCATGTATAAAGTAGCACCTACATTTCTTAATGGTACTGACTGCTAAATAACTTCAGGATTAGTCAAATTTTTGGTGTGATTTTACTATATGATTTATATTTTTCTGTGTGATTTGAGCCTTGTATTATCACCATATACTATTTACTCACAGACATGGGGCAAAGCTGCTACTGGCTCCCCCTGTGCTCTGCCGCTCATGAGGCGCCCAGGAGGGATGACAGGTTTTAGCCCTTGCCCGCTGCCCCAGCAGAGCCTCACAACAAGCCAGATGACCCCCAACTCGATGAGGGCCTCCATTTTCCACATCGGACTTCCCCCTCGTCAGAACTCCACCCATCAGACCAGCCTATCACAGCCTGGCTCATTGAGATCCACCCTACAGCAGTCTTTTTTAAATCTGGCTCAGGTATGCTGATCCAGAGACTCACAGACATGGGGCAGAGCTGCTACTGGCTCTCTGTGCCCAGCCGCTCATGAGACACCCGGGAGGGATGGCAGGTTCTAGCCCTGGCCCACCACCCCAGCAGAGCCTTGCAACAAACCAGACAACCCCCCACTCCATGAGGGCCTCCATTTTCCACATCCAGACTTCCCCCTCGTCAGAACTCCACCCAGCAGACCAGCCTATTACAGCCCAGTTCGCGCGGCTGCTTGTAGCCACGCGGTTCATCAATAAATGCTGGCTTTTGAGATGACTACAAGAGTATGCTACCCACACGGCAGAGCCTGGCAAGCTACCCGTGTCGTATTTGATATGCCAAATACCAGTAACAATTATTGACCTCATTCCCATGACCTGATGGAATGGTTTGAGGCTCTTTATGTTCCTGGAGCAGCAGGTGCCCTTGGGCTCTACTTGCATGAGACAGGTCATATGGAGATGTTACTGGTGCCTGCTCGAGCAAATCGATGATGAATGGGAAGACAGTGATACAGTGATACTATTTACATGTTTACTATGGAATTAGAAAGGTAAAATGAATTATCTGAACAAGATTATCTTCGGTAAATCAATAATAGTTTGCAAAACTTTCCTTTTGCACGCCAGTCTTCAGCAAGCTTTGTAAACTGCCTTGTGACATAGAACAGTTTCATCACTTGTATCACTTGTCTTCCCGTTGTTCATCGATTTGCTCGAGCAGGTATCAGTAACATCTCCATAAGTCCTGTTGCAAACTAGTGTACCCCAGAGGCATCTGCTTGCTCCAGGAAAGGAAGAGCCTCAAACCATTCCTTCTCATGGGAATGAGGTCCATAATTATTACTGGTTTTTTGCATATCAAATAAAACATGGGTAGCTTGCCGGGCTCTGCCATGTAGGGAGAACAATTTCATACTGATAATATTATAAACAGGATTGATCATCAATTTTTCAATAATGGAAACAAAGAAATAATCACTAGATCACTAGACTAGATCACTAGACATCCCGTTGCTCATCGATTTCCTTGAGTGGGCGCCAGAAAGAAATAATCAGGATTGATTATAAAAGCCTTTAGGGTGTTCGGGGAGGAAAGGGCATGCACCGGAGGTTCTCAGGGGTTACTCCTGGTGGCGCCAGATTGGAACTAGTCAATGCTGGGGTTCAAACCTGGGCCTCCTACATGCACAACATGTGCTCCGGCCTTTAAACTAGCTCTCTGGCTATTTAGGACTTTTATATTTTTTACTTGGACTTTTTCTTAGGAGAATGAATTTTGCTCTGCTCTGCTTCTCTTTCTATGAGTTTTCAGTATTCAGCAGAAAAGAATCTGAGTTTTATTAATATCTTTGGTATGTTTGTGCAGGGAAATATTTCTTCTGTATTGGAGTATTTCAAGGAGTTATTACTTCTATTTCCATCTGTCAGATATGATTGTATATGGGACTTAGTCCCCAAAGATAAGTAGGGTGTTTGAAATATTAAGTCTGCCTTTTCTATACATACAATGGTAAGCACTTTGCTTTATTCCCCATTTCTCTGAAATGGGTAGAATAACTGATTTTCCCCCTTATTTAATAGCAGATTTAGCTGGCTGATAGAAAATATAGATGGAAAGCGTTCTGCAGTTAAAAGTAGTGAGGCGCACCCGGCTTATCTTAGAATCAAGGGACTTATGCAACATTGGGTTTTCTAAGCAAAAGCTCATAACACCTGCAGCCAATGTGGCTCAACAGGTTGTTTGCTACTTCAAAGGGCAAGAAAACTGAAGAAAGCAGGTGTCCTAAGAATGAAGACTGAGCCAGTAATCCAGAAAGCCGTCGTCAAACAGCCACCATAGTTTCTTTCATCACGCTCTTGGGCTGGGTGGGTAAACCTTACTTTATTGGGCCCATTGTATTGTATGAAAGGGCTTATTTTTTAAATAGAGGACTTGTGATTTTCTTTAAATATCTGTTTGCAAGAAGCTAATTCCAAACAGCTGAGAATGAAGTATTTAAGTATTTTAAACTCTTGGCTTGACAGAGAAGGGGAAAAATTTGTTCAAAACGTTAAGAACAAATCCAGCCTCAGCACTTTGAGGGTGTGTGTTTACATGCACATGCACTGTACACACAGACACATAGTCACACACACACACACACACATTTTCTTTTGAAACAACATCTGTCTTAACCTCTCCTTTCACAGGTGGGAAGAATGGGGGTGGTGTGCTTTGAGACTGCCATTATGACATTAAATTTCCTCTAAATTAAGTTGAAATAAGCAGAACTGAAGGACTTGGGGTCCCCTGCTTGCTTGGGTCTCCCGCCCAGCACCTGGATAGACTCATATTACCTGGGTAACCAAGTCCAAACCCTTTCTTAAGGTTAAAAGGGTGGCTGATCCTTATTGATTTATAATTGCTGAGCAAATTGTGGTTTCTATTACCATGCACATGAGTTTTTGGGTTTTTTTTTCGTACTAAGGAGATTATGTGAGGAATAGGGAACTCTCCGACCCCTTGAATATACAAGATCATTTCCCAATATTTTACGCTCCCACCAGTCTCTTTTATAGCCCTTGCCCATCTTAAGGAGAGCCTTTTCATCCTAATAAAGGCGCAGCTGTCCACAGCTTTTGTGATCTGTGCTCTGGTTACCCCATGTATGGATCAATGGATCTAGGCAAACTTTCTGAACTATCAACCAGGCACGACACTGGCTTCCACTTGAACACTGAGACCTGTTTGCAAGTTATTTCCTTTGTATTCTCTATGTTTATTCAAGTTTCCATCTCTAAAATATTTTAAATTTAAGCTACGTAAATCGGATGTCGGGGGTGGCGATTTGCTTGGCATTTCTTAAAGCAAACTTGACTTTTTGGAACATTTTTCACAGAATGCTGTTGTGTTTTGTTCTTATTGTTTTAAGTATGACTGAAATGTGTGTCCTCTGCTTTTTTTTAGCTCTGTGAGTGCCGTGTCTCATGTGGATGAACCTCGCAGGCACCGGGTCTCTCACCAGACAATTCAGATGGAAAACACCTATCAGTTGGGTTTGTTATTTTATCATTCCTCAGCATCTAAGTCTGTGCATGTTGACTTAAAATAATGTCTAATAATCTGACATTAACTTAACTGCTAGCAGCATTTGAATGACCTTGGTGAGTTGAGTTTTTGATATTGCTTCCATTTCTTCTTCTGCAAGGTGTAACCAACACCCACTGCCTACTATTCTTTATGAAGTGTTATCCCAATGCCAAGCAACTCGCTGGGCAGAACTTATGTGTCCTGGGTATGGCTGAATTAAGAAATTCATGAACTCTTTCTGGATTATATTGTGAGTTTTTTAGATACACATGAGTTAAATGAAAGAGATAAGTGTTCAAAGTTTATCAAATAAAACCACCCAATGCTGTTGATGCATGGAGAGAAAAAAAAAAGCCTTCAAGGCAAAGGCAAATGATTACTGGTCCCCAGTTGATAGAGATGTTTATCCCTTCCCACTGAGGTTTTGGGTCTTTGAAAACAAAGATCTTTGCACCTGCCCCTACACTCCCAGGTGGAGTCCACAGTGAATACCTTTTCCCATTCATGTTTGTTCATAGACCTAGTTGTTTTCACTAAATGCACGCGGGCCCACTATTATCAAAAATCCACGTGTAATTACTGCTATCTAGAAATCCCAAAGAGACTTACCAATGACCAAAGAAAGCTCTGTGGGCCAGAGTGGTTCCATCTGTGGCCAGTTTGCCCCAGGAGAATTATAGACCATCAGGGCTTCCTCTAGGCCTCGTAACCAGTTTCTATAGTAATCCCCAAGACTCCATAAAGTACAAGTCTCCATCCATCGTCAAACTGCTGGTATTTTCACAGCGCCTGAAAAAACAAGTAAACTTCCTGTGCCCCCCCACCCACTTACTCTTAAGCTTTCTCCGTTTCCTTTGGGGAAGCCTGGGCATCACCCTGGTAGATTGCCTTTGGCCCATCCCATCTGTCCAAGTTGATACAAATGTCAAAGCTCTAACAGGGATCGCTGTGAGAACATCTTGTTACCCTGTCTTCTGACGAGCCCTAGCAGCTTTGAAAGTCATTCAGGAAAAAAAAAAATATGCCCTGGAGTTCTAACTACATCTGCGACCCTGAGGTTTCTCAGTAAGACTCTGCTCTGCCCAGCTTGTGACTGAGAGCCTTTGGTTCTGCATGCCCATAGGGTTTGATTCACATTTCCATATAAGAAGGGAACTCGGCTGAGAAGCCCTGAGCCCGAGAGATGAATGCGGGAGTAAAGTTTTCTGCACATGTGGTTGATATTGGTTCAGTTTCTGGCACCACATAGAGTGCCCTGAGCACCACCAGGAGTGATGCCTGAGCACAGAGCCAGGAGTAAGCCCTGAGCACCACCTATTGTGACAAAAATCCCCACCACCACCTTCTAAAATATGAAGTTCTAGGTTTCTGCTTCAGAAAAACTTATTTTCATAACTTGTTTCTTCAAATAAAAAATATAATCAGTTTTAGAAATACCAGGTGTTGTTGAACCAAGTTTACAAAGTAATTTTAGAAACACCTTGATGTATAGTGTGATCCATGGTTTCTTACCAAAACTATTATCTGAATTATGCCTTTATGATTAAAGTATTTTATGCTTCACAGTTCAACTAGTCATCTTACTAATCGTCCAATTAAAACCATGTTTCCACTTGGACTTATTTTGCATCTGAAAAGATTCTGTACGCTTCTGGTAAATATTTCTCTTCTCTACACAATACTGGCAAGAAGAGGAAATGGTGGGCAGAAATCAGGCCATCCACAACACACTTTGGTTTAATTTATTCTTCCCATTCTATTCCATAACATTTGCAGGATTCCAACATATCGTAAATGTTGAGCATGTTTGGTCTCCCTTTGAATAATAAAAGTGTCCACTAAGGATGAGACTCAACTTGGGCATGTAAAAAGAAGGGAATGGAAAGTGAAATGATAGGTAGGAAGTCTGTGTTCCCAGTAAAGCACCATCCACACTCTCACAAATGAAACAGGAGCGTGGGAGAAAACATGTAGGCTATGGGATGGATCTGATGCATCCAGCCATGAGTTCTAATACTAGTTTGACAGATGCTAAATAAAGGTGTGTGGGCAAGGTACTTAGCATCCTTGCATCTCAATTATTTTTTAATCTATGATTAGGAATGAGTCCACACACCACAGAGATCCCAGGAGATGACTCCAAGGACATCATGTCATGGAATTCTTTCTCCCTTCATTGCACTGGTGATTTTAAAGTCACTAGCTTCAGGACTTCATCATAAAGCACTAACATAAGGTCCTTCTATGACCCTCAGTCGGATTTCCTATTAATTAAAAATGAGACCTTCATGCAACTTCCTTCTGTGCAGAGCCAAAACTTAAGAAAGAGAAGTAGGATTCTCTAAAAACATGGTGAGCGCCGTGTAAGCCAGGAGCTGTAGGCCACCATCTATTCTCTAAAATCATGGTGAGCGCCGTGTCAGCCAGGAGCTGTAGGCCACCATCTATTCTGTCATGTCCTGAGAGTTGCACAGAAACATCCGTTGTGCTCAGTTTCCATAAGATTCTCCAAGTCTTCCCCCTACATGCTTTTTTTTGTTTTGTTTTGTTTTGTTTTGTTTGTCTTTGGGACACTCTCAGCATTGCTCAGGGGCTTACTCCTGGATTTTTTTTAAAAAATTATTATACTAAAAATTAAAAAATAATGAAAGAGAGACAGAGAGAGACTGAGAGAGAAAGGAAGGAAAAGAAAAAATGCCTGCTATAGAGCTGGGATGGAGGGAATGTGGGGACATTGGTGGTGGGAATGCGGCACTGGTGAAGGGACGGAGTGCTGGAACAATGTATGACTGAGACCCAATTATGAACATCTTTGTAATTTGCATATCTCACGGTGGTATAATAAATTCTTTTTAATTTTATTATACCACCATGAGGCACACAGTTACAAAAGTGTTCATATCTGAGTTTCAGTCATACAGTGTTCCAGCACCCATCCCTCCACCAGTGCCCATTTCCCCCACCACCATCCCAACCTGCGTCCATGGCGGGCAATTTTCACTTCTCTCTCTTTCTCCTCTCTCTCTCTCTCTCTCTCTCTCTCTCTCTCCTTACCCATGTGGCTTGCAATACATACATTTATAGATTATCATGTATATCCTTTTGTCTATTTTCAATGATCAGTTCTACACTGGTATTATCATTTACAATAATTATTAGTACACTGTTCCTTTTTCTGCATTGCCTAACCTCTGACTCCTACACATTTACAGTAGGCTCTTCCCACTGACAAGACCTCCTGATTCATGTTTTGTCTGGCCATTTGACCCAGCAATACCACTTCTGGGGATATACCCTGTGAAACCAAAACATGCAGTGGAAACACCATCTACACTTCTATGTTCATAGCAGCACTATTCACAATAGCCAGAATCTGGAAACAACCAGAATGCCCGAGAATAGATGACTGGATAAAGAAACTATGGTACATCTATACAATGGAATATTATGCAGCTGTTAGGAAAAACAAAGTTATGAAATTTTCCTATAATGCATGGACATGGAGAGGATCATGCTGAGTGAAATTAGCCAGAGGAAAAAGGACAGATATAGAATGACTGAATTCATTTGCGGGATATAAAAAAATAGCATGATACCAATATCCAAGGTTTACTCCTGGCTTTGTGCTTAAGGTTTAACCCTGGCTGTGCTCAAGATGCCGGGCTGTGAATCTGGGTCAGTGCAAAGCAAGTTCCTTATTCACTGTACTGTCTCTCAGCTTTGACCTCCTTAAGGCCCAGAGTGCTCTTCCCAATGTGGAAGAGCCTTGACTATCTTCCCGTTTCTTCCCTTCCACCTTGCTGCCTTCTCAAGCAGGGCAATCCCATGCCTTCTCTCAGTGTGAGGAAACAGCCAAACAGAAACGCCCGGCAATAGATCAACAGCAACACTAATGTGTTTAGTGAGTGCATTTGTGCCGTGGCTAACACTGTTCTAAGCATTTTAAATGTTACCCCCATTTACTTCTAGCAAAAGCCAGGTGTGTTTTTTATTATTATGGCAGCCTAAGGAAGCTGAGACATGTATCTGTTGGTTTACCAGCTTTGGGGTGGAAGAGGCTTCCTAAATTGTGCTTATCCCGGTGGGAACAGGGAGTGTGGAGGTGTGGTTCTGCTTCATCAGTGCTGGGAGCCCCAGGGTGTGCCTGGCAGTGCTAGGGGTGGGGACGGATCCGGCATCTTTGCCCAGGACTGAACCCAGGGCCTCAAGCATGCCAAACAACGCAGTCCCTTAAGCCATCTCCCCAATAATAAATCACTATCTATCACTGTCTTCCCGTTCATCATCTATTTGCTAGAGCGGGCACCAGTATATCTCCATATGTCCTGTCTCATACTAGTAGAACCCAAAGGCATCCGCTTGCTCCAGGAACATAAAGAGCCTCAAACCATTATATTAGGTCATGGGAATATGACCTAATATAAATGTTACTGGTATTTGGCATATCAAATACAACACGAGCAGCTTGCCAGGCTTGCCGTGCGGGTGGCATACTCTTGTAGTCACCTCTAAATAAAGCATTTATTGATGAACCACGCGACTGCGCGAGCCAGGCTGTGATAGTCTGGTCTGCTGGGTGGAGTTGTGATGAGAGGGAAGTCCGGATGTGGAAAACGGCGCCCCCATGGAGTGTGTGTGTGTGGGGGGGGGGGAGTTGTCTGGCTTGTTGTGAGGCTCTGCTGGGGTGGTGGGCCAGGGCTAGAACTCGCCATGCCTCCCGGGTGCCTCATGGGCGGCTGGGCACAGGGAGAGCAAGTAGCAGCTCTGCCCCATGTCTGAGAGTCTCTGGTTCTGAGAGTTCACCAGTAATAAATACCAGATTTTAAAAGAAATTCTCTCTAAGTCCATGAATAAGTTTTCTTCCTTCTTTTACCTAGTTATTTTTTTCAAATTTCCTCTTAAATGGTATTTGTTCTGAAAAATAAAGGAGGCTTGGGGAAGGAAAGTTTTACCATTCACATTAGTTGGCTCTGAGAGTAAGCAAGTTTTGAGAGCTTTTGGGATCAAATGTTAGACACTGGCTTTGCCTGTGCATGCAACTCAAACAAGGCATTGGACCTTGGTCCACAGGTTCTGGCTGTGGACAGAAAATATTAGATACAAGAATATAAAAAGAAAGAAAAGTTTGTTGCATATTTCAAACATTTTCAAGATAGGATCTAATGAATGAGCTTCTTTGTTTTATTTATTTATTTATTCGTTCATTCATTCATTCATTTATCTGTTTGTTTATTGGGAGTGTGGGATTTCCCTGCAGTGGGCTAAGGGGAGAGGAGGAAAGAGGACTCAGAGCGGCTCTGAGGGTGCAGCAACTGCTGCTTAGATGATTATTAATGAGCTCCTTTAGAAAAAAGAAAACAGCTAAGCCAAGTGGGGCTGGGAGACAGGGGGAGCACCGCAGGGGCTGGGGAGACACAGGGAAGGGAGCACCGCAGGGCCTGGGGAGACACAAGAAAGGGGAGCACCACAGGGCCTGGGGAGACACAAGGGAGCACCGCAGGCACTGGGCAGACACAGGGAAGGGAGCACCGCAGGCACTGGGGAGACACAGGGAAGGGAGCACCACAGGCACTGGGGAGACACAGGGTAGGGAGCACCACAGGCACTGGGGAGACACAGGGAAGGGAGCACCACAGGCACTGGGGAGACACAGGGAAGGGAGCACCACAGGCACTGGGGAGACACAGGGTAGGGAGCACCACAGGCACTGGGGAGACACAGGAAGGGAGCACCACAGGTACTGGGGAGACACAAGAAAGGGAGCACCACAGGCACTGGGGAGACACAGGGAAGGGAGCACCACTGGCACTGGGGAGACACAGGAAGGGAGCACCACAGGCACTGGGGAGACACAGGGAAGGGAGCACCACAGGCACTGGGGAGACACAGGGAAGGGAGCACCGCAGGCACTGGGAGACACAGGGAGGGAGCACTGCAGGCACTGGGGAGACACAGAGAAGGGAGCGCCACAGGGCCCAGGGAGACACAGGAAAGGGAGCACCACAGGCACTGGGGAGACACAAGAAAGGGAGCACCACAGGCGCTGTGGAGTCACAGGGAAGGGAGTACCGCAGGGCCTGGGGAGACACAGGGAAGGGAGCACCGCAGGCACTGGGGAGACACAGGGTAGGGAGCACCATATGGCCTCCCAAGCACCTCTGATGACTCTGGCACCACAGGCCTAAGCATCTACATCCTCTGCCCGAGCACTGAGTGACTGGCCAGTATCACCAGGAGTGGCCTCCAGGTCCCCCGAGCAGTACTTGAGGTTACCCCCACCAAAACACCCTCTCCAAAAAAGTGCAACTGAGCCAAGTGCAAGAAATCCTGGGCACAGGGACTCCAGCTGCACCAGGGTTCGATGGCCAGTAGCAAGGCAGGATGGGGAGCTTCTATCCTTGTAGCCTACTTTCTCCCAGTAAGGGAAATATCCTCTCCATTTCCATGACCCGCAGTGCCCAGGCATCATTCTGGCAGTGCCCTGGGCATCATATGGTCCCCAAGCACAGGTTGGGAGCCCTCAGCAAATGAAAAAGAGGGAAGGCAGGGAAAGAAGGAGCGGGAGATAAAGGAAAGGAGAGGAGGGGGGGGGAAGGAGAGGAGAGGGAAAGGGGGGGGAGCATAGGGAAAGGAGAGAAGAGAGGATAGGAGAGGATAGGAGGGGAGGGAAGGGGAGGAGCTGAGAAGGAGGGGAGGGGAAGGAGGGAGGGAAGAAAGGGGGGAGGGAAGGTGGGAGGGGAGAGGAGAAGAGGGTAGGGGAGAAGAGGGGAGAGGACCGGGAGGGGAGGGGAGAAACAGAACCTCTAATTGACTTGGTTTGGAGCAAATGCCATTCCTGGACCCATCAACTTTGGAAAAGGCCAAAGACAGCCAATCTGAAGAGAAGCCAAAGTATTCAACTTTGACCTGGTCTTGGGTACAAAGGAGGCGGTGATTGTTCTAGAGAAGCCCATGGACGGCTGGCGATGCAGCACAGAGCGAAGGCCTGGCCTGCTGCTGACCATGCACCTTGGTCCAGTCTCTGGCACCACCTCCGGGAGCGCTCCTGAGCACAGAGTTGGGAGCATCCCCAAGCACCACCAGATGTGTCCACCACCAAGACAGAAAGAGCCCCATGGATAGAGTAGGACGAGGACTAACTCCCAGGAGCAAGTTACAACTAGAAGACCTAGAGGGTTGATGAATCTCAGCCCTGAAGGAATCTGCTGTTTCCTGAAGGAGTGACACAGCCCGTTACTGTCACACACAGTCAATGTGTATGATACAACTGTGTGTGTTTGATACGATCATATGTGTGGTACAATCACTTGTGTGATACAATCACTTGTGTGTGATACAATCGTGTGTGATAGTCACACGTGTGAAACAATTGTGTGTGTGAAACAATCACATGCATGTGTGTGTGCCAGCAAATGCATGAGGTATGTGAGGAGTACACATGAGGTTTTCCTGGCACTAGTGAGCAGAAAGAGAGAAAGCCTTTATCTAAGGGCAGAACCTATTTCATGCAGTTCACATGGGTAGGATCATTTATTTTTAATTTCTCAAACAGAAGAGGAGGGAATCACCATCTAGTGCAGCCTCATTTCACACAGTTCATAATAATCACCCAACAGCTGCCCAGGAGAATGCCACGGACCTCTAGGGTCTGGTACCCTCTACCTGGCCCCGTGAAACCACAAAAACAATGAGGGTCTACCCTTGCCCCATTGCAATTGTTTGCACTGACCTGTAGAGCAGAGGCCAGCAACGCCTGGATCACAGACCTGTACCAGAGCACAGCTGTGGAAGGGTAAAAGGCCAACTGTCTACCACCTTGGTTATAGTTTCCAGGCTGAGGAGGGGTTTGCTGTACAGATTCTGGTTAGTTGGTGTAAAAATGTTGACGTACTGTGTTATAGAGCAAAGATTTCTCTGCCAAAAGATGCAAATGAATACTCACAAGAAGCAGTCCATTAGCTGGCTTGGCTTTGTGGGTCGTCTCATTTCTCACCGTGATTTTAATTCAACAGAAAGATTGCTAAAGATATGTTGCTCAAATTAAAAGACCCTGGGGGGCTGGAGAGATAGTACAGCAGGTAGGGCATTTGCCTAGCATGTGATCAACCTGATTTGATTCCCTTGCATCCCATGTACTTCCCTGTATACTGCCAGGAATAATTCCTGAGTGCAGAGAGGAGCAACCCCTCGAGCACCTCTAGGTATGGCCGAAATAGGCTGAAAACAACAACAAAGACTCACTATGGAGCACTAAGAGACAGACCAACTGCAGCAGATGGGGGTGGGGAGTGGTACTAGTCAACCAATTGGAGTATCAGGAGGAAGTGTGTGAGTATGGGGGTGGGAGTGTGAATCAGGGTCTGCTCCTGTTCCTGGGTTGTTTTAGGTCCTTTGGACTCATCAATGGAAGGGCACGGCTACTCTCAAGTTGCTTCTGGGATCAGTGAAAGTTCCCTTCTCAGATACCTGAAGCCTGGGTATGCTGGCAAGACCATCCTGGTTTTCAGCAGCTGAAGGGTTTTACATTATTATTAATTTTTCCATCCAGTGCTTCTGAAGTCTCGTGATTGGGCCTTCTTGGAATTATTCTGACTCTAGTACACCATATGTCTCCTTAGACCCTGAAGGATACAGTCATAAAAATAAACACTTAGGAGATGCTGGTGGTGATTAAAATAGAATTGGCTATAACTCTTGGTCATGTTACTGCAATCACATCAATCTGGCAAATAAGGACCAACCCTCTTGTCCGCCAAATCCCAGGCATACCTGTGTGTTGCACATATGACATAGACTTGGCACCGGAAGATAATGAAGCTCCTGGAAAGTTCAGGAAAGATTCCTGAGCTATAAGAAAAGATCCAGAAGCTGAAAGGCCCCGAGGAAAGCTCAGTAATAAAGCGTCTATGTGAGGCAGCTTCTAGTTCATCTGATATTGCTGCTCTGAAGAGGAGCTAAGAGGGTTAAGAACTCAGCTGTGTTGGTGTGGATGTGGGGGAGAAGAGACCATCATTCGCTGTTGGTGGAAATATTAACTGGCTTCAGCTCTTTGGAACACAAGATGGACACTTCTCCAAAAATTAAGACTTGAGCTTCCATTTGACCCAACAATCCTCAATTCTGGGCATCTACCCCAAGAATCCAAAACCTTATTCCGAAAAGACATCTGTTTTCCTGTGTTTATCGCAGCACTGTTCACAATAGCCCAAATCTGGAAACAGCCCAAGTGTCCAAGAACAGATCAGTAGATAATGAAAATCTGGTATAGTTTTTTTTCCATTTTGGAGAAGTCTGTGTTCTCTCTCTCTCTCTCTCTCTCTCTCTCTCTCTCTCTCTCTCTCTCTCCTCATGTTTAAGTAAATTTTCAAATAAAATAGCATTACTTTACTAAAGCAAGAGAAGCTGTGTTATATCACTGAGTTATATCACTCAGCTATAAGAAAAGGCATCAGCAGTTTGTGCTACATAGATTTGGAGACTATCAGGCTCAGTGAAGCTAGCCAGGAGGAGGGGGAGATACAGAATGATCTTTCATATAAAGGATACAAAGGAACATAGTAAGGAAATAAATGTTCAAAGGCAATAGAACCTAAGAAACGGTCTACAGAACTGAACTTCCCACAGAGCGGGGAGATGTTGGGGGCAGAGGGGGACAAGGATGTGGTGGGGCGAGATAGGGGGCTGTAGGGCAGATGGACCCTGCGACAATGGTGGAGAGTGTAGCTGTATGCATGAAACACTGTTAATGGTATTGTAAATCATGGTGTCTACGTTTTCAAAAAAACAGTACTAATAATTTGAAATAAGAATAAAGAGTCAGATCAACTTGGGCATATATTTCAGCCTTTACCACCATGTTGTTCTTATTACTTAATGTATGTAGCTGTCTCTTTTCCCATCTGCCAAATGTAGATAACCAGAACATTCACTTAGAGATGTATTGGAAGTTTCTCTAAGGTAATAAATATAAATAAGTAACATGTGGAAAATGCTCAATAGAAGTAGCCATTATCTCTACTCATTACCTATAAACATTACCTATAAAATGTTTGCCTTCGTTTGAATTCTGGAAACGTATGTGAAATATTTCTTCTGCCCTGAGCATACTAGTAGGCTCTCTAGAGGGCGCTCTGACCTTGTTTGCCATCTCATTGGTGGAGAAATGATGTTATATCTTTATCAGGAAGATTGGGATAGTGATAGGGACACAGTTCCTTGAGAGTAGAGGCGAAGAATCCTTTTCACCTGTGCAGGGGAGGAAGGTGATTTAGGAGGAAGCATTTAAGCTGAGGGGGAAGGGTGTTTATTTAAATCAAAGAGCAAGTGCAAATATATATAAGCCTTTGAAAGACAGGTAAAGTACCTGGACTTAGAACAGCAGGCCGGCAACTGTGGTGATGGTAAGAGGCTACAGGCAGACCAGGAGCCCAACCTCACACCTCTTTGAAGGGACTGTCTAGCTGGAGTTTAAGGACAATCCCTCTAAGCTGTGATGTAATAGGAGCAGCTTGGAAGAGGAGATTCAAGAACTGGGGGAGGCGCTTTGCAGGACGTGGAGACTTTGAAGTTAATTTCCTAATAGTAAGGACCAGGGAAAGAAGGATCCTTTCAGTCAAGTTCCAATGGTCCTGAACACATTCTGGTAATTGGAGAAATCTTTTGTCTTCTCTGTCCTAGAACCTGAGAGGCAACCTATTAGAAATACTTTTCTCCTTAAGAGAGGTCCCTCCCCCAATGACTAAACATCTTCAGAACTCCTGATTAGTTTCTGGGTGGGCAGAGAGAATCCAAACGTACTTCTTAGCAAGGAATTGTGTCTGTATTTTCAGGTCCTGCCAGACGTTTCCCCACTGAAGTTGTTAACAATCTTTTGAAAGATGTGTTAACAAATTACTTAACGGAGAAGAGTTATGAACTGGACTTCTCCAGGCAGATGACAAAAAAAGATTTCTGAGGTACGTGTATGATTTGCCCAACGTTAACTGTTACCAGAACACTTGCTCAATGCACATCCCCAACTTTTGATAAAGGCAATTAATTTGCAGTCACAGTAAAGATGCTTATTAATATTTTATGAGCTATATTGGTCATAGTCTGTGTGCAGGCATGTCTCTGTCACTTGTCACTTGTCTTCCTGTTGCTCATCGATTTGCTCGAGCAGGCACCAGTAACATCTCCATTTGTTGGGAATGAGGTCCATTTTGTTGCTATTTTTGGCATATCGAATACACCATGGGTAGCTTGCCAGACTCTGTCATGGCTCTGGGTTCATTCCAGGGGGCCCAGTTTTTTTCTATGTCAGACCATAAACCATCCAGGGCCGGCATTCATGTCTCTGTATATATGTGTAAAGTCTTTAAAAAATCATGTGTGCCATTTGAGTGTATTTGGTAAAAAATATAAAAATTAAATATAGGACCTCCCAACTTTTAAAATTCATTGTAAAAGGTACAATGTTTTAATGAGCAAAGCAGCTTCTCTGAGTACTATCAAGAACCCATAACATAATAGCCTTTTAATGTTTTAATGTATTTCTGGTTTTTGTCAACTGAGGTGCTAGTACTCTTTCAGGTTTCCCATATTGTCTTGTTTATATCAAAGTATTTAATAAACATTCATGATTAGCCAGACTACAGGAAACCCCAGCTTTTGGCTCCTTAATTAGAGGTGCACTTAATGGTATAACTTCACTGCCAACACACTTTGAAGAAAAACAACCCTCACGTGTATTTCCAAAGACTATTAAATCCATTCAGTTCAGGGCTCTGGATTACTTTTTCACACTCTTAGATTATTTTCCTTGTACCTTAGAAACATATACATGTTTGCCGATACTATCATTTGGTCCCTGAATGTCTTTCCTCATGAGGACAGTAGTGAAAAAGATCATGGTTATGGTTCTACGCCAGTTACAGGAAGTCTTTACAGCGTGTCATGCTATTTGCTGAAGTTATTCCCTATATTCATGACACAGAGATTCAAGTTCCAAAGTTGTGAAGTGCTTTGTCTTTTTTCAATCTCTAGGTTATTAAAGCCCAGGTCAAGGATTTGATCATCCCACGGTATAAGCTAATTGTGATTGTTCACATTGGACAGCTGAATAATCAGAGCATACTGATTGGAAGCAGATGCCTCTGGGATCCTAAAAATGATACCTTTTCATCTTATGTTTTCAGAAATTCCTCTCTCTTTGCTTTTGCAAGTGTCTATGCCATTTACTTTGAGTGATTGAAAATAAGAGCTCTTGTTCTTACTTTTATTAATGCAAGAAATGCATTTATCTCTAGAACCAGAAGTTACACTGCCTAAATGTCTGAAAAAAGAACACTATTTCAAATAACTGGAAGTTTGGGAACTTTACATACTCTTAAGGATTGGAGAAGAGGAGACTGTCCAAGAAAAAGATCATTTATCCAAAAGCAGGGACTGACTCTTGGTTCTGCTGTATTGTTTTTCACAGATGTAGATTCTTAGGAAATATGATTTTTGGTACTAATTCTTTTAATTACTATTTAATTAGAGTTAGACATTCCTGTATTGCTTTTTAATCAAGGGGTTCTTTTTTCAAATATAACTATAAACTCTGACCAATAATGACAGTTGAATATTCAACACAGCCCACACAATGATAAATGTTAATATGTCTCAGAGCTGCATATAGAAGAATGCTGGTTTTCATTTTGTACTTAATAAATTGAGCTGCATTCATTAACTGCAATTATTGTTACATGTACCTGACAGTTGAAACTGCAGAGGTAGAATGAATGATTTCATAACAATTAGCATTGTCTCGGAGGGGCTTTTCTCTAAAACAAGGAGCTCTTGTGGGTTGCCTGCACTTTACAAAATCATGGGAGAATTGAATGTTGGCTTTTCAGTAATGGGAACTGTAAAGAGAACAAAGGCTTTTTAGGGTTCTGAAGTAGACGTTGTGATATTAAATATACATGATGCTTAATAGTAAATGTATCTGTAACACATCAAATCATGTACTGGAAAGAGACACGCTTTGAAATTGCTCTTTGAAATCTGGTGTGCCTTAGAACAGTGTTTCCAAGGCTAACAAACTTCTACACAAAATATAGAGTGGGCAGCTTAACCAATAAAACATGTGTATTTACTATTTTATTCCAATGAGTTTAATACTAAAGTGATCCAATGCAGGTTTGAATGGCTGATGTTAAAATTTACAGGGCTGAAAGCTTATTACTCTGCTGGTTAATGTATCTTGTACCATGGATCATTTATTTTTATGGAGCTTTCAACCTTTTGTGTGCATAGAAAATGATTCCATGGTGTTGTTCTTGGATGAGAAGTGGGCTGCCTAGGGGCCATTCGTTCAAGGTCAGAGACAAAGTGAACACATATGGAGAAAATTAGCAACTGCCATTGTCCCGAGGAAAAGATAATGGGTCACTCGTATCAAAAGGAACTTAACAAATGGGGAAAACTCAAAACCTTGTCATTTTAAAAAATGTTTAAATGTTTTTTTTATTTCCCCCCAAATAAAATATAGGGTTTTTTTTTAAAAAGGGCATACTTAAAAAGATTCCTTTCTTTCCACTAGTTCTGACTTTTAAGGTGGTTTTTCAAAATAAACTAGTTTCATTTTTTTGTTCATTCTTTTGTGGGGATGTCAGTAGAATAATTTTTCACAGCCAATATTTATCAATCTCCATAGGCCAGGTTTGAATCGGTTTAGATTCTAAGTACAGTAAGTAAATAAGCTTCCCTTTTTTACTACACAACTGTGGCCTTCTTCCATCTGGGAGCAATAGCAGGGGAAATCACGTAGCAATTTTACGTAAACAAATCAGAAACGAAAACATTCTTTTTAAAATGTATTGCGGAGGAGGTGGTACCTACACACAGAGATGAATAGAGCTAACTCCTGATGGAAAAAAATTCTTCAGTATGTTGAAATTTCATTATTATAAAAAGAAACTTTCTTTAAAACAATGGATGTTTAAATCTCTTCCACAAAAATAGTTTCTTACCATCTGCTCAGTATTGTGTTAGGAATCAGAACCTTAAAACAACAAAGTGTTTTAAAAGCCATGAAAAGGAAGCAGTTTGCTGTCACAGTGTTATGGACTAGATTCAGATGGTCAGTAACAAATTCTAGCAAGTCAGTATCAGTCTAAGAATATACAGTGATCGGGGCCAGAGTGATAATACAGCAAGCAGGGTGCTTGCCTTGCGTGTGGCAGACCCAGGTTCAATCTGCAGCATACCCTGAGACTGCCGGGAGTGACCCCCTCAGTGCTGAGCCAGAAGTAAGCCCTGAACACCTCTAGATGTGCCCTCCCAAACTAATAATACGCAGTGAAGGGTCAGAGCAGTAGTTCAGTAGGTAGGTGTTTGCCTTGCATGGGTTCCATCACTGGCACCTCATGTCCCTCCAAAGAAAGATGATGAGGGGAGGAGAAGGAGGAAAAGAAAGTGGAGAAAGAAGAGGGAGGAGATAGAGGAAGAGGACAAGGAGGGCAAGAGGAAGAAGCAGCAGGAGGAGAAAAGGAAGGGGAAATGAAGGAGGAGGAGGAAGAGGAAGAGGAGGAAAAAGAGGAGGAGGAAGAAGAGAAAGAAGAGGAGGAAGAAGAGGATGAAGAGGGAAGAGGAGGAAGAGGAAGAGGAGAAGAAGATGATGGAAACTCACTGCAAGATATCCGTGGAGTCACGGGTGTATGATTTGTACATGCTACCCCCAGCTTCAGTCTCTGTCACCGCCTGCCCACTGCACCCCTGTACAGCTAGGGGTATCTGTGGGGGTGAATTTCTGGGACTAAGCAGGAGCACATTGACAGACCTAGCACTGAGCTGTATGGTCATGTTTGGCGAGTGTCACCGGAAGTGGCCCCCTGACCCCCGAGCACTGCTTGGGTGCCTCTCCAAAAAGAAACACTGATTCCAACTAATCTGAAAGGATGCTGGTTATTACCAAAAAGCCTGGTAACAGGAAACTCTGATGACTGTTTGCTGCCTCCAGGGAGGCAGTGAGATTGCGACCTATAAATGTATCAGAGCACACAGCATCATCCTACATAGAGGCAAAAAAAAAATTGGAAAAATGTAAGAGGGGATCAGTTGGCTGTTTTAGTGGACTGGAACTTGCCATGGACTGGAAGTTGGTGATTGCCCGGTCATGAATTCTATCAAGTAAGTATCAGTCTAAGAAACACATCAGGGAAACATCCTGAACCATCCTAATACTTCTTCCTGCCTAACATGTCTCTAAAGTGCTGTCATTCCTCATAGACCTGAGCGGGGCCACCCTGCCCAGGAACCTCAGAGCATATCTTGCCCCTACCCCAAAACATCTGCCTTCCACCGAGAGAAGAGCTCCATATTTCAGCTGCAAACTTCAGTGTTGCCTTCTCTCAAATTCCTTCTCTGCTGGTGCATTCCTTCCCTCCTTTTTTCTCTCTTCTTTCATCCCTCCTCCTTATTGATTTCTCACTTGTTCTCTACCTCATTTTTACAAAATAGTTTTGTTTCCTTTACAGGTTTGCAAACATTATGAGTTCAGGGCCCTGTGTCCTGCTCACACCCAACAAAGAAACATGATGCATGCCCCATTCAGGCAAGAATCCCCTGCATTGATGTACTGTGCACATAACCGCCAGTGGCAGAGTCAGATTGCAGGAACAAGTACAGCCGTAGAGG
>JAJIBD010026414.1:0-16724 GCA_021461705.1 Cryptotis parvus
GCTACATGTAAAAAATGGACCCTGTCTAACACCATGCACAAAAATTAGATCAAAATGGATTAAAGGTATCAATATCAGACCTGAATCCACAAAAGTGCATCAAAGAAAAATAGGAAAACCCCTCCACCGACATTGAAGCTAAAAGTATCTTCAAAGATGAAACACCATTAACAAAGAAACTAGACATAAAGATAAACATATGGGACTACATGAAACTAGAAAGCTTCTTCACCTCAAAAGAAATGGTGACAAAGATACAAAGACAGTCCACAGAGTGGGGAAAGAATACTCACCCAACCCATCCTGATAAGGGGTTAGTATCCAGGATATATGAGGCACTGGTAGAAATTTACTAAAATAAAACACCCAATATCATCAAAATATCGGGGAGAAGAAATGAACAGAAACTTCGACAAGGAAGAAATTCAAATGGCCAAAAGACATATGAAAAAATTCTCATCATCATTAATTGTCAGAGAGATACAAATCAAAACAACAATGATCTATCATCTCACATCACAGAGACTGGCACATATCCAAAAGAGCAAGAAAAATAAGTGCTGGCGTGGGTGCAGGGAGAAAAGGACTCTCATCCATTGTTGGTGGGAATGTTGACTGGTAGAGCCTTTTTGGAAAACAATATGGACATTCCTCCAAAAGCAGGATGAGAACGCTATTCGGGTCTCCTAAAGAGGAATCGAAAGAGCTATGCTTGGAATATCACGCCTCACTCCAGTGGAGAGAAGGAATCCAGAGTTCTGACCTCCCGCCAATGATCCCGAGTCAGGGGCGCTGTCTCGTTTTCCAGGCATCGAAAATCAGATGGGCTGGATATGTCATGCGATTTGGAGACAACCGCTGGACTAGAGCTGTTACCGACTGGATCCCACAGGACGCCGAAAGATCACTTGGCCACCCATCTACAAGATGGTCAGACTTCTTCGTCAAGACACTGAATGAACAGTTGGAGGCTCTTCGCATTCCTGGAGCAATCAGATATCATTGGGCTACACTGGCACGTGATAGGGTCAAATGGAAATGTTGCTGTCGCCCACTTGAGTAAATCAATGAATAATGGGATGTCAAGTGATCAAATGAAAATACCAGAGTAGAACTGAGCATTGAAATTAGGCAAAAGGTGATAACCTCTAACTGTATGTATTGCAAGCCACAACGTGTAAAAAGAAGAAAGAGAGTGAAAAGAAAGAGAGTAAAAGAAGAAATAGAAGTGAAAATAGTTGCAGGCTGGGGAGGGGGAAATCATGAAACATTGGAAGGAAATGGGCACCTGTGGAGGGATGGGTGCTGGAACACTATGACTGAAACCAAATATGAACACTTTTGTAACTGTATATCTCACAATGATATAATAAAAATCTAAAAAAAGTAATAAATAAATAAATATCTAAAAGGAAAAAAAATGGGAGAGTACAAAAATGACCCAAAGGCAGTGCCACCTTGCAAAATGTAAGAATCTTTACATGTTCCCTAGCGGAAAAGCTTCTTCCTTAATCATTAGAACCTCAGCCTAACACATCTGAAAGAATAAGAGCAACCAGTGCTGGCATGAATGTGTGGAGTGCAGGACTTCCCTTGATTATTGGTGGGAACGCAGACTGGTTCAGCATTTTTGGAAAACACTATGGACATTCCTCAGAAAAACCAGAAATTGAGCTTCCATTTGACCCAGTTATACTACTTCTGAGAATATACCCTGTGGGCCCAAAAACACAGCAGAAACCTCATCTTCACTTCTATGTTCATGGCAGCCTTATTTACAACAGCCAGAATTGGGGTGGGGGGGTAACCCAAATACTCAGAAACAGACAACTGGACAAAGAAACTATAGTGCATATGGAATGCTATGCAGCCATTAGGAAAAAGTCGTGAAATCTACTTATAAATGGATGGGCATGGAATGTATCATGCTGAATGAGATGAGTCAGAAGGAGAGGGACAGTTATAGAATGACTGCATCCATTTGTGTGATATCTTATATATAAAAAATATATACATATAAGATAATTATATATATAAAGGAGGGACTGGTCAATGTTTGGAAGGTTGCCGTAAGAGTGTCTAGGGCAAAGGGAACGGAGTGATAGTCCAGTGGATAGGGCATTTGCCTTTGATGCGGTTGACCCAGGTTAGATTCCCTGGCATCCCATGTGGTCCCCCAAGCACTGCCAGAAGTAATTCTTGACTGAAGAACCAGGAGTATCCCCTGAGAATTGCAGGATGTGACCAAAAAAGCAAAAAAAATTGAGTGTTGGGGGGGTGAAGGGCAGTTAGAATAAAGAAGGGACCAGTATAACAATAATAATTGGAAATGATCATTTTGATAGGAACTGAGTGTTGAAAGCAGGGAAAGGGATACACTTGGTAACATATCAGTATCTCTTGCAAACCATAGGCCTAAAAAAGAATGAGAGAGAGAGTGAGAGAGAAGTGGAGGAAGAAGAAGGAGAAGAGGGAAGAAACAGAAGCAGAAGAAGGAGGAGGAGAAGGAAGAGGAGGAGAGGAAGAGAGGAAGAGGAAGCAGAAGCAGAATAAGCAGAAGCAGAAAAGTACGCGTTTGAGTTTTCTATATTCTCTCCCCACCTTATCTTGCGATGAAATTCGCAATTAGGGCCAAAGAGAAAGAGCTTCCGGGGCTGAATGCTGTATTCCAGTCCCAGCACCCCGTGGACCCCAGGATCTAGACAGGGAGTAGCTCCCTGGATCATGGGTGTGCCCAAAGGACAGGAGAAAAGGGGGAAATTAGCAATTTAAAAATATTTTCTTCTGGTCTCGGTGGCGGGTTCGGCGTGGATGATCCAGACCCTGTATGACTACTTCTGGTGGGAACGGCTGTGGCTGCCCGTGAACTTAACCTGGGCTGATCTAGAAGACGAAGAGGGCCGCGTCTATGCCAAAGTCTCTGACCTCTACATCACACTACCCCTGGCCTTGCTCTTCCTCATCATCTGATACTTCTTTGAGCTTTATGTGGCCACGCCACTGGCTGCCCTCTTGAATGTAAAGGAGAAAACTCGGTTGCGGGTGTCTCCCAATCCCATCTTGGAGCACTTCTACCTAACTAGCGGCAAGCATCCCAAACAGGTGGAGGTGGACCTCCTGTCCCTGCAGAGTGGGCTCTCAGGGCGCCAGGTTGAGCGCTGGTTCCGTCGCCGCCACAACCAGGACCGGGCCAGTCTCCTGAAGAAGTTCCGAGAAGCCAGCTGGAGATTCACGTTTTACCTGATTGCTTTCATCGCCCGGCATGGCTGTCATCATGGACAAACCCTGGTTTTACGACCTGAAGAAAGTGTGGGAGGGCTACCCCATCCAGACCACCATCCCTTCGCAGTACTGGTACTACATGATGGAGCTCTCCTTCTACTGGTCCCTCCTCTTCAGCATCGCTTCTGATGTCAAGAGAAAGGACTTTAAGGAGCAGGTCATCCACCACGTGGCCACTATCATCCTCATCAGCTTCTCCTGGTTTTCCAATTACATCCGTGCAGGCACCCTCATCATGGCTCTGCACGACTCCTCCGACTACCTGCTTGAGTCAGCCAAGATGTTTAACTATGCGGGATGGAAGAACACCTGCAACAACATCTTCATTGTCTTCGCTGTCGTCTTCATCATTACGCGCCTGGTCATCCTGCCCTTCTGGATCATGCACTGCACCCTGGTGTACCCGCTGGACCTCTACCCTGCCTTCTTTGGCTATTATTTCTTCAATGCCATGCTGGGAGTGCTCCAGCTGCTGCACATCTTCTGGGCCTACCTCATTCTGCGCATGGCCCACAAGTTCCTAACTGGAAAGCTGATAGAAGATGAACGCAGTGACGGGGAGGAGACGGAGAGCTCAGACGGGGAGGAGACTGCAGCCGGGGGAGGGGCAAGGAACAGGCCCCTAGCCAATGGCCACCCTGTCCTGAACCACCATCGCAAGAAGGACTGAACAAATCTGTGTTCCTCATTCACGCAGAAGGCCAAGATCTCCCGCCCCCTCCCAAAGGGTCCCCAACTCTGGGGAGGAAGGCAAAAGCAGAAACCGAGGAGTTCTTTGCCCCAGCCATGCCTGTCACCCAGCTGCCTTTAAACCAAATTATAGCCAGTCTATTCCCCCAAAGGGGAGACCCTGGCTCTGTCCTGCTGGGGGGCTGGGGTAGGGGGTTGGTCTTATTTTCCTCTCAGCGAGTTGTCCTTTACTGCTTGAGCCCCTTCCTCACTGCTAGAGAAGGGGCTTACAATTCACATTCCTTATTCAAAATATGGCCCTAGCTGCCAGAGCTAGGGCCAGGCCTTACTGTCCCACCTGGGCCCAATTCTGCCAAAGCTGGACCAAGGCTCATGTTTCTAAGTAGCCCCAAGCTGAGCTGACATTAACATTTCCCTCCTTAGGTGCAAATGAACCAAGAAAGGAGGGTATGTGTGGCCCTTCCCAACCTTTGCCAAATTGTGGAGCACTTAGCCTGCTCCTGCGCCTGCCACCTGGCACACAGGCCCTGTAACTCACTGCCTCCTTTCCGGGCCACTTTTCCTGGGCTAGCTGGTTTGGAGTATAGAGGCAACTAGTTCTAATTTTATTTATTTAAACATTTGGGGTTTGGGTTTTAAAGCCAGAATTACAGCTAGCACCTGGCATTTGGCAGAGGGATCATGTCAGACCAAAATGTACTGTCAGTGTCTTTTTTTTAAATTAAAATATATTAAAGATTAAAAAAAAGAAGCAGAAGTAGAAAAGCAGAAGAAGCAAAAAGCAGAAGCAGAAGATGAATCAGAAGCCGATGCAGAAGATGAAGAAAAAGCAGAAGAAGCAGAGGGAAGAAACAGTGGAAGAAGCAGTAGAAGAAGCAGAAGCAGAAGAAGTAGAAGAAGCAGAAGCAGAAGCAGCAGGAGCAGCAGAAGGAGCAGGAGCAGGAGCAGAAGCAGAAGCAGAAGCAGGAATAAGAATAGAAGCAGCAGAAGCAGCAGACACAGAAAGAAGCAGCAGAAGCTGCAGACACAGAAGAAGCAGCAGAAGCAGCAGCAGAAGCAGAAACAGCAGCAGCAGCAGCAGCAGAAGCAGTAGAAGCAGAAGAAGCAGAAGCAGAAAGAAGAAGCAGAAAGAAAGAAGCAGAAGCAGAGGAAGAAGCAGAAGCAGAAGCAGAAGAAGCAGCAGCAGCAGCAGCAGAAGAAGAAGAAGAAGAAGAAGAGAAGAAGAAGAAGAAGAAGAAGAAGAAGAGAAGAAGAAGAAGAAGAAGAAGAAGAAAGAAGAAGAAGAGGAAGGAGAAGAAGAAGGGAGAAGAAGAAGAAGAAGAAGAAGAAGAAAAAAGAAGAAGAAGAAGAAGAAGAAGAAGAAAGAAGCAGAAAGGAAGAAGAAGCAGAAACAGAAGAAGAAGCAGAAGAAGCAGACACAGAAGCAGAAGCAGACTCAGAAACAGAAGCAGAAGTAGAAGCAGACACAGAAACAGAAGCAGAAGCAGAAGAAACAGAAGTAAAAGCAGACACAGAAGCAGAAGAAACAGAAGCAGAAGTAGAAGCAGACACAGAAGCAGAAGCAGAAGCAGAAGAAACAGAAGTAAAAGCAGACACAGAACAGAAGCAGAAGAAACAGAAGCAGAAGTAGAAGCAGACACAGAAGCAGAAGCAGAAGAAACAGAAGTAGAAGCAGACACAGAAGCAGAAGCAGAAGAAACAGAAGCAGTAGAAGCAGACACAGAAGCAGAAGGAGAAGGAGAAGGAGAAGGAGGAGAAGCGGAAGAAGAAAAAGAAGAAGAAAACGAAGAAGACGAAGAAGACGAGAAGAAGACGAAGAAGACAGAAGAAGACGAAGAAGACGAAAGAAGACGAAGAAGACGAAGAAGACGAAGAAGAAGAAGAAGAAGAAGAAGAAGAAGAAGAAGAAGAAGAAGAAGAAGAAGAAGAAGAAGAAGAAGAAGAAGAAGAAGAAGAAGAAGAAGAAGAAGAAGAAGAAGAAGAAGAAGAAAGAAGAAGAAGAAGAAGAAGAAGAAGAAGAAGAAGAAGAAGAAGAAGAAGGCATGCCGCCAAGGCAGGCAGAGGGGCAGAGGTGCAGGAGGGAAACTAGAGACATTGGTAATGGTGGTGGGAAATGTTCACTGGTGGAGGGTCCGTGTCTGAACATTGTATGACTAAAACCCAATCATGAATGACATTGTAACTGTGTAACAACATTGTAGCTGTGTGAATCTCATTGTGATTCAATTTTTTAAAAAATTCATTAAAAACTACAATTCAGAGACAGAAAGCAAAAAATAGGACCTCAGCTCATTAATTCTAAGATGTAGTAATGGAAAGGAAGGGTTTCTTTGGTGAAAAAAACTTACCCTTAATTCTACTTATTTAAATCCTAGATCTATTTATTCTGCTATCACGGAAATTTTATAATATTTTGGGCACTGGCTTAAAACATATACTAGATTCTAAGGATAATCAGATATGATAATCTTGTATTCTGTTGATATTTACATCTTTCTTCAGCTCCCTACTTGCTCTGTAGGCCCATGTGCAAAACAGTAATAGTAGCTGGAATGGGGAAAATATATGAACTCTAAACGGTGTCAGCAGGAATTTTCACCATTCTTTTGAGCGTGCTGTTTTTTGTGTATTGACACATATGATAAAACTAAAGAACTTGGTAAGGATAAGTCCCTTTCCATACATCCTTTGTGCTAAAATGAATTCTTTGTTGGAAACAATGTTGGTTGTGATATCATGGTGATGAATCAGGCATTCCATGAGTCCACTTGTGGTACTGGCAGAAGCATTTGAAGCATGAATTTGCTAATCCACATTCAGAATATGCATCTATTTTTGTCAAGACAGTTGGTGCCTTCTCTGTGATGCAAGACATTCTGTAGAACTAATCTGCCAACAGAAGATTGTTTCCCCTAAGGCACTGCCCCTCATCATGATAATCAGGTTACAAATTTGAAGTGGTGGTAAGCATATCCCCTTCAGCGAGGTAAGAGCTTGTTCTGTGTCCATTAACATCCCCATTCCAGCGACTATGGATCTTTGTACAAGGTCTTTCTGAACCATGACAGGAGCTGAAGAGGAAGCAAACATCAACAGAATATAACATCGTCTTACCCACCTGGTTATTGATTACCTCCTTCACAGTGGATAATTCTGCAAGAGGAAATTGTATGGAATACAAATGTCTCTACACTCTGACCTATTCCAAGAGGCCTATAATTATACCTCTTTTCCATCTTTATCACCAAATTCTTATCTCTTTTGTCTACATTTCACTATTTGTCCAGCTCATTCGTCACAGTTCTTGGATTTGTAGCTAGTAACTTTGGCCCCTTTCTGATTACACAAAATTAGATAACCTGATATGCTCACTACATGAGATGATTTTCCTTTCCCTCTGCATTAGGGGTCATCACTGATTGGGTTCTAGGACAACTGCCATCTATTTCTATCAGGTACCAGACTACCATGAAGATGACTTGATCACTTGACATCCCGTTATTCATCGATCGCCTCGAGCGGGCTCCAGTAACATTTCCATTTAACCCTGTCACGTGCCAGTGTAGCCCAATGGCATCTAGTTGCTTCAGGAATATGAAGAGCTGCAAACATTCACTCAGGGTCTTGACGAAGAGTCTGACCATCTTGTAGGTGGGCGGCCACGTGATCTTTTGACATCCAGTGGGATCCAGTCGGTAACGGCTCTAGTCCAGTGGTCATCTCCAAATCGCATTAGATGTCCAGCCCATCTGATTTTCTATTCCTTGGCAAACGAAACAGCGTCCCTGACTCTGGAACAGCGATGGGAGGTCGGAACTATGGATTCCTTCTTTCACTTGAATGAGGCGTGATATTCCAAGCATAGGTCTTTCGATTCCTCTTTGGGAGACCTTAATAGCATTCTCATCCTGCTTTCTCTCTTTTTTTTTGCTTTTTTGGGTAACACCCAGTGATGCTCAGGGGTTACTCCTGGCTCTGCACTCAGGAATTACTCCTGGCGGTGCTCGGGGACCATATGGGATGCTGGGGATCGAACCCAGGCCGGCCATGTGCAAGGCAATCGCCCTACCCGCTGGGCTATCGCTCCAGCCCCTCATCCTGCTTTTCTCATCCCGGCCAGCTGCACACCCCAGAGAGAATACCTGAGGCGGAGACAGGCCAGTGTGAGAGTTGAGGAAGGTAATATCCTCAAGAAAAAGAAACACTACGCTAGAGGAATCTATCCCTGAACACCACAACAGCATGGGGAAACAACGCAGATCCCCAGTTCGAAGAACAGATGAAGAAATCAACTCTGAAGACTCGAAAAAGAATGCAGATGTGCATAATCTCTCTGACAATGAATTTAGAGAAGAAATTGGTAGGATGTTTAACAAGCTCAATGAAAAAATGGAGCAGATGTCCAATAAAAAAACAGAAGAACATAAAGGAAGCAGTTGAAAGGGCAGTCAATAAATTATGGGAGGAAATGAGAGCAGAAATGAGAACCATGCAAATAGAAATATCATCGCTTAAAAACTCAGTAGATGAAATGAAAAAACACAATAGGGGCTCTCAACGGTAGGATGACAGCAGCGGGAGAATCAGTGAGACTGAAGATGAGCTGCAGAATCACTCAGAGAACTACATAAGATGGAAAAAAGACCGGAAAAAGGATCAGCAACAGAGAACAATGAGATGAAGCCAGGTGGAACAACATAAGAATCATCAGAGTCCCAGAGGGATAGGAAAGTAACCCCAAGGAAATTAAAACAGTTAAAAACATCCTGGCTGAAAAGTTCCCCGAGTTAAAGGACAAAGGCATCCAGATCCAAGAAGCCTGATGCATACCAGCAAGAAGAGACCCCAATAGAAAAACCCCAAGACAATCCTAGTCAAAGTAATGGATGCCATAGACAGAGACATAATTCTTCAGGCAGCAAGATCAAAGAAGGAAATTGTATACAAAAGGAACATCCATTCGACTTTCAGCAGACTTCTCAGAAGACACCCTCCAAGCCCGAAGGCAGTGGTGGGATATAGTAAAAAAATAATGAAATGAATGCCTCAGCAAGAATTCTTTATCCAGCTAAACTCTCACTCAGATTTGAAGTACAGATATACAACTTCTTGGATAAACAACAGCTTAAGAACTTTGTAAAATCAAAACCAACCTTAAAAAGAAGAAATGGAAGGTCTACTATAAGACGAGACATAACCCAAAAGAACAACCAACCTATGCAGAAAGATGGCACAAAAATCCCATGACAATAATCTCTCTCAATGTCAAAGGTCTAAATGCACCAGTTAAGAGACACAGAGTGGCAAAATGGACCACAAAATTGAATCCGACATTCTGCTGCCTTCAAGAAACACACCTGAACAATCGGAGCAAAGACAGGCTCAAAATAAAAGGCTGGAAAACAATCCTTCACTCAAACAACCCATCCAAAAGGCTGGGGTAGCCATACTGGTATCCGACAACATAGGCTTCAGGCTGAAGAAGGTCAGAAGGGACAGTGAAGGTCACTTCTTAATAGTCAAGGGATGCATATATCAGGAAGAAATCACGCTATTAAACAAATATGCACCCAACGAGGGGCCAGCAAAATATCTAAAACAACTACTAATAGACTTCAAATAAGACATTGACAGCAACACAATTGTAGTTGGAGACATCAACACTGCTCTATGAACCCTAGATAGATCAACAAGATTGAAATTTACCAAGGAAATACTGGCCCTAAAAAGAAGAGAGATGGAAGAAAGAGGGCTGGTAGACATATACAGGGCATTTCATGCCCAAAAAGCTGAATACACTTTCTTCTCCAGTGCACATGTAACATACTCCAAAATAGATCACATGCTGAGCCATAAACCATACCTCCATAAAATAAAGAAGATAGAAATTGTGCCAAATATTTTTTCAGACCATGATGCGCTGAAAATAGAAGTTAATTGTACACAAAAACGGAGACCAATACCAAGTACCTGGAAACTAAACTGCTCATTGCTTAACAACCAGCAAGTCATAAAAGAAATCAAAGAGGAAATCCAAAGATTCCTGGAAACAAATGAGACTGAAGACACGAATTACCAGAACTTGTGAGATATAGCAAAAGCAGTGTTAAGAGGCAAGTTCATAGCTCTTCAAGCATTCATCAGAAAAGAAGAAAAGGCCATCACAAACAGTCTGACTTCACAACTTAAAATCTTAGAGATTGATCAACAAAAGGAACCCAACCCACGCAGAAAGAAAGAAATAATAAAACTTAGAGCAGAAATCAATTGGATGGAATGTCAAAAAACAATCCAGAAGATCAACGAAACCAAAAGCTGGTTCTTTGAAAGCATAAACAAGATTGACAAACCACTTACAAGACTTGTAAGAAAAGGAAAAGAGAGAACCTAAATAAATAGAATCAGAAATGAAAATGGACAGAATGACTGCATTTATTTGCATGGCATAAATATATATGTACATATTATGATACCAATATCCAAGGTCAAGTGAAGCACTATATCGGGAGGTCTTGTCAAAGGTGGAAATTATCACAAACGTGTGGGAGTCAGAGTTTAGGTAAGACAGAAAATGGAACAGGGTGCTAATAATAGTCGAGGGTACTAATGCCAACCTAGAACTGAGCATTAAATAGAGGCAAAAAGGATTCACATGACAACCTTTTAATGTATGTTCTGTAATCCATAGTCTGGAAGGGAAGGAAGAGAAAGAGAGAGAAAGGCAAAGAAATAAAGAACCTGCCATGGAGCAGGGCTGGGGAAGGGGGAGGGAACCGGGGATGTTGTTGGTGGGAGATGGGCACTGGTGGAGGGACGGGTGCTGAAACACTGTATGACCAAAACCCAAACATGAACTTTTTAATTGTATATCTTTTTATTTGTATGGAGATTGGCACTGGTGGAGGGACGGGTGCTGAAACACTGTATGACCAAAACCCAAACATGAACTTTTTAATTGTAAAAAAAAATAAAAATAAAATGGTTCTTACATAAAAATAACCTAAATTCTCATCAACAGATGATTGTATAGAGAAGCTCTGGCATATATGTTCAACGGAACAGTCCTCTGCCAATAAAATATTTTAAATAAAAAAAAAAGAAATGAAAATGGGGACATCACAACAGAAACCACAGAAATTCAAAAGATCATCAGAGATTACTATGAGAGCCTGTATGCCATGAAACAAGAGAATCTAGAAGAAATGGAAATTCCTGAATTCCTATAGCCTCCCAAGTCTGCAACAAGGAGATGTGGAATACGTCAACAAACCTATCTCCATTGAGGAGATAGAATCGATAATCAAAAGTCTCCCCCAAACACAAAAGCCCAGGTCCAGATGGATTCACCAGTGAATTCTACAAAACCTTTAAAGAGGACCTACTCCCAATTCTTTTTAAGCTTTTCTGGCAAATTGGAGAAACAGAAACACTCTCAAATAGCTTTTAAGAGGCACATATCACCCTGGTTTCCAAAGCAGACAGAGATGTCACAAAAAAAAGGAAAGCTACAAACCAATCTCCCTGATGAATACAGATGCTAAGATCTTCAACAAAATACTATCAAATAGAATCCAAAGAGTCATCAAAAATATGACTCATCCAACCATAACCAAGTGGGATTCATCCCGGGAATGCAAGGATGGTTCAACATCCGCAAGTCAATCAACATAATACATCCATATCAACAAAAAGAAAAAGAAAAACTATATGATTATATCAATAGATGCAGAGATGGCATTTGACAAGATTCAACACCCATTCATGATAAAAGCTTCCCGTAAAATGTGGATTGAAGGAACCTTCCTCAAGATAATCCAGGCTATCAACTACAAGCCCACAGCAAGCATCATTCTCAATGGGGAAAAACTGAAAGCCTTCCCCTAAGATCAGGGAGAAGACAAGGCTGCCCACTCTCACCACTTCTATTCAATATAGTACTGGAAGTACTTTCCATAGCAATCAGGGAAGAAAAAGGCATTAAAGGCATCTGGATAGGAAGAGAAGTAGCCAAGTTATCATTATTTGCAGATGACATATTATACCTGAAAACCCGAAACTCTCTACCAAGAGGCTCCTAGAAATAATACATTCCTATAGTAGAGTGGCAGGGTACAAAATCAATACCCAAAAAGTCAATGGCCTACTATATGCAAACAGCGAAAGAGAAGAAAGGGACATTAAAGAAAACATCCCATTCACAATTGTGCCACAGAAAATCAAATACCTAGGAATCAGTGTGACAAAGAATGTAAAGGATCTCTACAAAGAAAACTACAAAATGTTACTTCAGGAAATAAAAGAAGACCTGAGGAAATGGAGACAGACACATTCCCTGCTCATGAATTGGAAGGGTTAACATTATTCAAAATGGTAATATTCCCTAGAGCTTTATACAGATTCAATGCGGTCCCTATAAAGATATCCATGATGTTCTTCAAAGAAATTGAACAAACACTCCTGAAATTTGTATGGAATAATAAACCCCACGAATAGCTAAAGCAAACCTTGGGAAAAAGAAGATGGGAGGTATCACTTTCCCCAACCTCAAGCTCTACTACAGAGCAGTTGTAATTAAGACAGTGTGGTATTAGTATAGAGTCAGACCCTTATACCTATGGAATAGAACTGAATATCCTGAAACACACTCTCAAACATACAACCCGCTTAATCTTCGATAAAGGAGCAAAAAAATATTAAGTGGAGCAAAGAAAGCCTCTTCAACAAATGGTGCTGGGAAAACTGGGCAGCTACGTGTAAAAACATGAACTTAGACCTCCTTCTAACGTCATGCACAAAAGTCAGATCAAAATGGAATATAGATCTCAACATCAGGCATGAATCTATAAGGTACATTGAAGAAAACATAGGAGAAACACTCTATGACATCGAAACCAAAATTACATAGAAAAAATATTAAAGTGGAGCAAAGAAAGCCTCTTCAACAAATGGTGCTGGGAAAACTGGGCAGCTACGTGTAAAAACATGAAAGGGATTCAAGTGATCAAGTGATAGAGACAGACCCTTAGACCTATGGAATAGAACTGAATATCCTGAAACACACTCTCAAACATACAACCACTTAATCTTTGATAAAGGAGCAAAAAATTTTCAAGCCCAGGAATGCTTGAGCCTAAGACACAGGTACACCCGGCAGAGCAGAAACCAGCTTTCCCCGTTGAACCCCCTGCATTCCAAGGACCACAGAGCAACTTCAGACCCGAGTCCACCATCCCGATGGAGCCTTGGCGGAGCCCAGAGAAACCCCCCACACCTTGCTGGCAGCGATCTTCACAATCCACACTCCACAGCTGGTAAGATCTCCACCCAGCAGATTAATCCAGTCTCCAGCCCGAAGATTAATCCAGTCTCCAGCCCCGCTTATCCGAAACCCAGCCTACAAGGACCCACCCTGCAGAGACCCGCCCTTCAGAGGAGAGTATTTCAAGCGCAGGAATGCTTGAGCCTAAGACACAGGAACCCCGGCAGAGCAGAAAGCAGCTTTCTCTGTTGCATCGCGGCCGCTAGCGGCCTCGCGATTTACCTCCAAATTACCATAAATATTCTACCCACCCCTCTGAGAGAGCCCCAAAAAGTAATGAGAATATAGCGCCAGCATGGCAGAGCCTGGCAAGCTGTCCGATGCGTGTTCGATATGCCAAATCCAGAAATGTTTATTTTCCTGATCCCGAAAGAGCCCCTTAATACGGCAGCAGTAAGAAAGGCAAACAAACAGTGCCTGATAAAATTTCATGGCCATCCTAGGCTGCCAAAACGAAGAAGGACTAAAAATGACTGTCTGTACTTTCAAAGCACGTATGCTGGCATCGGAAGCATATATTGAGGATCTGATGGTGCAAGCGCAAAAGATCAAGTACGACATCATTGGTCTGACTGAGAAGAGGAGGCGTCAGTTTCATCATGCTGTATTTGACACCGGAGAAGAATTGTTCCTGGGAACATGCGACAAAAGAGGTGGCGGTGGCGTTGGTGTCCTTGTCAACACGAACATGGCCTTCAACACTGATTCATTTGAATGCCTAACAAACCAAATAGGATGATTACACTTGAAGAGATGTGGCACACTGCCAGCAATTTCTATCTTCATTGTCTATGCACCAACATCCACATACAAAGAAGATGAAATTGAGAAATTCCTACATGGAATTGGAGGAGTTCTATAAAAAAAGATCACACCTTCTACAAGACCATAGTCGGTGATTTTAATGCCAAGATAGGATCAAGAAGATCGGGCGAAGAACTCCACATCGGGACCCATGGCCTAGAATGGAATGAACAGGGTGAGAGACTATCTGAGTTCATCATGTCCACCAAGACAGCCAAGACATGCCCACCATGGGAACTCACAATTCCAGAAGGCTCAAGCGAAATGTTGGACATGGGAATCTCCTGGCGGACAGTTCCACAAATGAAATTGACCACATCATCTTCAATCGACGGTTTTGTCTGACCGATGTAGCTGTCGCCCCCAAATTCCAAACAGAATCGGACCACCGTCTCCTTCATGAAAAATTCTACTTCCTGCAATGGGGAGAAAAGGCTGCAAAGTTTAAGAAGAGAACTCCCAGAACGACCACCAATTGGGAACTCTTTGGCACCATTGCAGCAACATGGGAAGATACCATCATTGACGATATTGATGAAGAATACAACAGACTGGTTCAGCACCTCCATGATTGTGCGAAGAATCCTGAGAGAGAGAAAGACACAAAAGGACGCTTGTCTTCAGAAACTCTCAAGCTCATTCATCAATGTGGCAAGGCGCGAGCCTCAGGCGACCAAATGCTAACGTCCAAGCTTGCTAAATGGTGCAGAGAAGCGATAAAAGAAGACCTCAAAGACAGAAGAGCAGAAATACTGGAAGATGCAGCAGAAGCCGGGAAAAGCATTTGCACTGCCCGCCTGCCCTTCGCCAACTATAAGACCAAGATGACTGCCCTCCGACGCCCTGATGGATCTATCACATCTTCCAGAAAGGCAATGGAGAAGATTATCCAGGACTTCTACTCAAATCTCTTTGATAGCCACATGCACCTGCCCACATAACAAATTCCACAGGATGGATATGTCATTCCCAACGTTCTCCCTTCTGAAATCCGACATGCCATCTCATCGGTAAAGAAGGGAACAGCACCAGGCCCAGACAAAGTCAGACCCGAACACCTGAAGAATCTGCCATCAGTACTCATCAATACACTAGCTCGGCTCTTCACACGCTACCTGTCCGAATGCAAGGTGCCCTCCCAATGGAAAACCAGCAGGGCAGTTCTACTGTTTAAGAAGGGAGACATTCACAACATCAGCAACTATCGCCCCATCTGCCTGTTGTCCATCATCTACAAGCTGTTTACACGACTCATCCTGAACAGGATTGGCAGAACACTAGATGAAGGACAACCATGCGAGCAAGCAGGCTTCCGGAAAGGATTCAGCACAATTGACCATATCCACACATTAACCAAGCTCATCGAGGTTTGTAGGGAGGACAAGATGCCGCTCTGTCTCACGTTCATTGATTTAAAGAAAGCCTTTGATTCTGTGGAGACTGAAGCGGTCATCGAAGCCCTAGCCAAACAGGGTGTTCAAACCCAATACATCAAGATCCTTTGTGAGCTGTATTACGGATTCACCACCAGGATCTCACCATTCTACAAAGAAGTGATCTTTGATGTGAAAAGAGGGGTTCGACAGGGTGATATCATTTCACCAAAACACTTCAGCGCCACCCTCGAGAACATCATGCAACAATTAGAATGGGAAGGAATGGGAATGAAGATAGATGGTCGGCAACTACACCACCTCCCGCTCCGGCTGATGACATCGTTCTAATAACACCAAACATTAGCCAAGCGGCACAAACGCTGGCTGACTTCGACCGAGAATGTGGAAAGATAGGTCTACAGCTGAATCTAAAGAAAACCATGTTTATGAAGAATGAACTAGTTCCAGAGGCCCCATTCACTCTCAATGGAACAAACATTTCTGAATGCAGCAGTTATGTGTACCTAGGTCGAGAAATCAACATGATGAACGACCTAAAACCTGAGCTGCGCAGGGAGGAAGAGAGAGGGACATGGAATGCCTTCAAAGGCATAGAAGAAATAGCTAAAAGAACAAAGAACCTCCGGCTCTGGGCACATCTCTTTGACCGCACTGTTCTCCCTGCATTAACATACGCCTCAGAGACCTGGGCCCTACGAAAGCAGGATGAGAATGCTATTAGGGTCTCCCAGAGAGGAATCGAAAGAGCTAAGCTTGGAATATCACGCCTCACTCAAGTGAGAGAAGGAATCCAGAGTTCTGACCTCCATCGCTATTCCAGAATCAGGGACGTTGTCTCGTTTGCCAAGGCATCGAAAATCAGATGGGCTGGACATCTAATGTGATTCGGAGACAACCGCTGGACTAGAGCCATTACTGACTGGATCCCACGGGATGTCAAAAGATCACGTGGCCGCCCACCTACAAGATGGTCAGACTTCCTTGTCAAGACCCTGAAGGAATGGTTTGAAGCTCTTCATATTCCTGAATCAACCAGATGCCATTGGGCTATATTGGCACATGATAGGGTCCAATGGAAATGTTACTGGCGCCCGCTCTAGCAAATTGATGAATAACGGGATTCAAGTGATCAAGTGATAGAGACAGACCCTTAGACCTATGGAATAGAACTGAATATCCTGAAACACACTATCAAACATACAACCACTTAATCTTCGATAAAGGAGCAAAAA
>JAJIBD010026416.1:0-77500 GCA_021461705.1 Cryptotis parvus
CATACGTGTTCAATATGCCAAAACCAGTAACAAAAATGTTTATTTTCCTGACCCCTGAAAGAGCCCTTCATAAGGCAGCAGTAAGAAAAGGCAAACAAGCAGTGCCCTGATAAAATTTCTCGGCCAACCTAGACTACCAAAACAAAGAAGGACTAAAATGACTGTCTGTACTTTTAATGCACGTATGCTGGAATCGGAAGCATATATTGAGGGATCTGATGGTGCAAGCACAAAAGATCAAGTACGACATCATTGGTCTGACTGAGACGGGGAGGCTTCAGTCGTATCACACTGTATTTGACACCGGAGAAGAATTGTTCCTTGGAACAAGCGACGAAAAAGAGGCGCCGGGTGGAGTTGGTGTCCTTGTCAACATGAACATGGCCGTCAACATTGATTCATTGGAATGCCTAACAAACCGGATAGGACAATTACACATGAAGAGATGTGGCCCACTGCCAGCAATTTCTATCTTCGTTGTCTATGCACTAACATCCACATACAAGGAAGATGAAATTGAGAAATTCTACATGGAACTGGAGGAGTTCTATAAAAAAAGATCACACCTTCTACAAGATCATAGTTGGTGAGTTTAATGCCAAGATAGGACCGAGAAGATCGGCTGAAGAACTCCACATCGGGACCCATGGCCTAGAATGGAACAAACAGGGTGAGAGACTCTCTAAGTTCATCATGTCCACCAAGACCATTCATGGGAACTCACAGTTCCAGAAGGCTGAAGAGAAACGTTGGACATGGGAATCTCCTGGTGGACAGTTTCACAATGAAATTGACCACATCATCTTTAATCGACGGTTTTGTCTGACCGATGTTGCTGTTGTCCCCAAATTCCAAACAGGATCGAACCACCGTCTCCTTCGTGCAAAATTCTACTTCCCGTAACGGGAGAAAAGGCTGCAAAGTTTAAGAAGAGAACTCCCCAGAACGACCACCACCTGGGAACTCTTTGGCACCATTGCAGCAACATGGGAAGATACCATTATTGACGACATCGATGAAGAATACAACCGACTGGTTCAGCACCTCCATGATTGTGTGAAGAATGCCGAGTGAGAGAAAGACATAAAAGGACACCTGTCCTCAGAAACTCTCGAGCTCATTCACCAATGTGGCAAGGCGCGAGCCTCAGGAGACCAAATGCTAATGTCCAAGCTTGCAAAGCGGTGCAGAGCAGCAATAAAGGAAGACCTCAAAGACAGAAGAGCAGAAATACTAGAAGATGCAGCAGAAGCCTGGAAAAGCATTCGCACCACCTGCCTGTCCTTCACCAACTGTAAGACCAAGATGACTGCCTTCTGACGCCCTGATGGATCTATCACATCCTCCAGAAAGGCAATGGAGAAGATTATCCATGACTTCTACTCAGATCTCTTTGATAACCACCATCCACCTGCCCACATACCAAATTCCACAGGATGGAAATGTCATTCCCAACGTTCTCCCTTCTGAAATCCGACATGCCATTTCCGTCGGTAAAGAAGGGAAGAGCACCAGGCCCAGACAAAGTCAGACCCGAACACCTGAAGAATCTTCCATCAGTACTCATCAATACTCTAGCTCGGCTCTTCACATGCTACCTGTCCGAAAGCAAGGTGCCCTTCCAATGGAAAACCAGCAGGACAGTTCTCTGTTCAAAAAGGGAGACATTCATGACATTGGCAACTATCACCCCCATCTGCCTGTTGTGCGTCATCTACAAGCCGTTCATTCGAGTCATCCTGAACAGGATTGGCAGAACACTAGATGAAGGACAACCATGCAAGCAAGCTGGCTTCTAGAAAGGATTCAGCATAATTGACCATATCCACACGGTAACCAAGCTCATTGAAGTTTGTAGGGAGTACAAGATGCCACTGTGTCTCACGTTCATTGATTTAAAGAAAGCCTTTGATTCTGTGGAGACTGAAGCGGTCATCGAAACCCTAGCCAAACAGGGCGTTCAAACCCAATACATCAAGATCCTTCGTGAACTGTATTACGGATTCACCACCAGGATTTCACCATTCTACAAGGAAGTGATCATTAATGTCAAAAGAGGGGTTCGGCAGGGTGATACCATTTCACCAAAACTCTTCAGCGCCACCCCTTGAGAACATCATGCAACAATTAGAATAGGAAGGAATGGGAGTGAAGATAGATGGTCGGCAACTACACCACCTCCGCTTCGCTGATGACATCGTCCCTAATAACACCAAACATTAACCAAGTGGCACAAATGCTGGCTGACTTCGACTGAGAATGTGGAAAGATATATCTACAGCTGAATCTGAAGAAAACTATGTTCATGAAAAATGAACTAGTTCCTGAGGCCCCATTCACTCTCAATGGAACAAACATCTCTGAATGCAGCAGTTATGTGTACCTAGGTCGAGAAGTCAACATGATGAACGACTTAACACCTGAGCTGCGCAGGAGGAAGAGAGCAGTATGGAATGCTTTCAAAGGCATCGAAGAAATAGCTAAAAAGGACAAAGAACCTCCGGCTCGGGTACATCTCTTCGACTCCACCGTTCTCCCTGCATTAACATATGCCTCAGAGACCTGGGCCCTACGAAAGCAGGATGAGAATGCTATTCGGGTCTCCCAGAGAGAAATCGAAAGAGCTATGCTTGGAATATCACGCCTCACTCAAGTGAGAAAAGGAATCCGGAGTTCTGACCTCTGTCGCTATTCCAGAATCAGGGACGCTGTCTCGTTTGCCAAGGCATCGAAAATCAGATGGGCTGGACATGTAATGCGATTTGGAGATGACCGCTGGACTAGAGCCATTACCGATTGGATCCCACAGGATGTCAAAAGATCATGTGGCTGCCCACTTACAAGATGGTCAGACTTCCTTGTCAAGACTCTAAAGGAACAGTTTGAGGGTTTTGATATTCCTGAATCAACCAGATGCCATTGGGCTACATTGGCACATGATAGGGTCCAATGGAAATGTTACTGGTGCCCGCTCGAGCAAATCGATGAATAATGGGATTCAAGTGATCAAGTGATACATACACATATATAACATAATAATAATGAAAAGGTTTTTACATTTTTGACATGCTTCTTTAATTTTTTTGCTAAATTAAAAATTTTTGGCCATCAAAAAAATGTTTTTTTGATGGCCAATTTAGTGACTTCGTCAGTGTCTGCCTGCAAAGTCATTCCTCAAGGGACTGATAGCACCATGCTCACCACGAAGACTGTGAAGCATGGCGCTCCTAGTCTCTTGCAGGTCATCCCAGCTTCCCAGGCTGCCGGGGCAGCAGCGCTGAGATGGCACCAGGCCAGTCAGGCACCAGGTGAGCAGCAGGTTCACACCAGGCCAGCAGCCAGGAATCAGCGTGGGCTCTGGACCTCAGAGTGCTGTCAGGAGGCCGGGCCGGCAGGCACAGTATTGGGCACTTGGCCTGCACGTGTAGAGGCCCTGGGTTCCTCCGCGCTGCTCTCCCCCAGTAAAAGATAGGCCAGAAGACTGATGTGTCAGCCAATCTGAGAAGGAAGAGAAGAGCTGTGATGCTTCCTTTTGGGGAGAGACAGGGCCTGGCGCATTGAGTGAAGTGGGAGACCAGTACTGTGGGGCTGTGAGGGCGCTGGGTAGGGGCTGGCTTCAGTTTAGCTTTTGTTTTTTTCCTTTTTGGGCCACACCTGGTATTGCTCGGGGTTACTCCGGGCTCTGCACTCAGGAATTACTCCTGGAAGTAATTCCAGGAGTATGGACCATATGGGTTGCGGAGATCGAACCTGGTTTGGCAGCATTCAAGGCAAGCGCCCTACCTGCTGTGCTATCGCTCCAGCCCCAGTTTAGCTTTTTGGACCACACCACTCGTAACTTGGGCTTTGCTCTCAGCAGTGCTCAGAGGAGAGCTGCTACCGGCTCTCCCTGTGCCCAGCCATTCACGAGGCACCCAGGAGGGGATGGCGGGTTCTAGCCCTGGCCCGCCACCCCCCCCAGCAGAGCTTCACAAGAAGCCAGGCGACCCCCCACCTCCATGAGGGCCACCATTTTTCCACATCCGGACTTCCCTCTCATCAGAACTCCACCCAGCAGAAGAGCCTATCACAGCAGGGACCATCAAGACCCACCCTGTAGCAGTCTTTTTCAAGTCCAGCCCAGGTATGCTGATCCAGAGACTCACAGACATGGGACAGAGCTGCTACCGGCTCTCCCTATGCCCAGCCGCTCACGAGGCACCCAGGGAGGGATGGCGGGTTCTAGCCCTGGCCCGCCACCCCAGCAGAGCCTCACAAGAAGCCAGAGCGACCCCACTACTCCATGATGGCCACCATTTTCCACATCCGGACTTCCCTCTCGTCAGAACTCCACCCAGCAGAAGAGCCTATCACAGCACGGCCTGCACAGCCATGCGGTTTATCAATAAATGCTGGAGATCAGAGGTGACTACAAGAGTATGCCACCTGCACGGCAGAGCCTGGCAAGCTACCCATGTCGTATTTGATATGCCAAATACCAGTAACAATAATATACCTCATTTCCATGACCTGATGTAATGGTTTGAGGCTCTTTATGTTCCTGGAGCAAGCAGATTCCCTTGGGCTCTACTAGCATGAGACAGGACATAAGGAGATGTTACTGGTGCCCACTCAAGCAAATCAATGATGAACGGGAAGACAGTGAAAAATTTTGGAGGCTGGTATAAAAATACAAGAGGATTTTTACTTTTCTATTTGTCCTTAGGGGTGGGCACACACACTCAACTACGTATTTGGGAGTCACTCCTGCTTGTGTTCAAGGGACCATGCAGTGTCTGGACTCAAACCCAGGCCTCTTACACTCAAAGCAACTAGCCTTCTCTAATCCTAAGGAGATTTGTTTTTTTGTTCATTTCTTTGTCTGTTTTGGTCTTTGTGCTCAGAGATAATTCCTAGTGGAGCTCAGTGAACCATATAAGGTACTGGAGATTGAAACCAGCACCTTACCTGCTAGACTATATTGCACTTTACCTGCTATACTCTATTGCTGTTGGACTTGGAGCCCGGATTTGGGCTCCTCCGCCCTTTCCTCCACCTCTATGCCAGCTACCCTGGAAGAGAGACATGCCAGACTTATAGCTCCATGAGGCGTGTGGCCACTCTGCGGCTGCGCTACAGTCTTAGTACTAGATGGTAGGATCAGGTCCTTCCCAGGATCTTTCACATTTATACACTGTATGCAGTACTATGCAGGTTCTAGTTGTGACCCATTACCCCAGTGAGCCTAGCAGGAAGCCAGAGAAACCCTTGAGGTCAGTTATTTTCAACATCCAGACTCCATAGCTCCTGAGAGCTCCACCTAAGAAAACCTGATCTTTCCCCTTTAAGTTTCATCAGTAAATGCTTGAGATGAGGGCCTTCTACTGAGAGTATGCCACATACACGGCAGAGCCTGGCAAGTTACCCATGTTTTATTTGATATGCCAAAAAACCAGTAACAATTATGAACCTCATTCCCATGACCTGAAGGAATGGTTTGAAGCTTTTCCTGTTCCTGGCACAAACAGATGCCCCTAGGGTACACTTGCTTGCAACAGGACATATGGAGATGTTACTGGTGCCCGCTAGAGCAAATCGATGAATAACTGGAAGACAACTAACAAGTGAAGTGACTCTATTGCTCCAGGACCCACATTCCCCAAAGGGGATTTTTATAGCAGGTTTTCTGTTGCATCATGGTTTGAAAGGTACAAGGTTGCACCAACCTTAGCCTTCCCTGTTTTGAAGACCACATCTATGTCAGTTTGGATCCATCCACACTATTCCCTATATTTCAAAGTTCAAAACACAGAACGTTCTAACTCCTGTCCCTTCATTCCCGGACACCTCATTCTTTTTTCAGTTGATATTGATAGTTTCTTGAAATAACTCATTGTTTTCTGTTATTATTTTTTATTTTTTTTGGGTCACACTTGGCAATGCTCAGTAGTTTACTTCTGGCTCTACACTGAGGAATGCTCCTGTTGGTGCTTGGGAGAACATATGGGATGTGGGGATAGAACCTGGGTCAGCTGCGTACCAAGGCAAACACCCTTCCTGCTGTACTATCGGTCTGGTCCCTCTTCTGTTTGTTTTTTTATATTTTAGGGCCACATGGCTGTGCTTATTACTGCTGGTGTTCAGAGACCTTATGTGGTGCCAGAATCAAACCCAGATCAACCGCACACAAGGCAGGTATCTTTCTCATTATGCGATTTCTCCCATTTCCCTTCCCCTTTGGTCAGTGCTGGGGATCAAACCCAGGGTCTTGCATATGCAGGACAGATGATCTACTATTGGGCAACATACCTGTTCTAATACTTTATGGTTTTTTTGGGGGGTCACACCCAGTGATGCTCAGGGCTTACTCCTAGCTTTGCAATCAAGAATTGCTCCTGGCAGTGCTAGAGGGACCATAGGGGATGCTGGGGATCAAACCAGGTTGGTGTCGTGAGCAAGGAAAACACCCTATCTACTGTATAATCACTTTAGCCCCTAATAAATGGTTTTTAGTTTAACATCTGAGATTGAATGGGATGTAACATATATGTTGACCCATCTCAACTAAAAAAACATTAACACAGAAGACTTAACTTGGCAACAACAGCTTAGTAAAATCCTCAGACAGGACTTAGTGTCCCTATGGTGAGATATCACAATTTAACAATTTTCACAAATTTTCTTCTATAAAAATATTTTTTGCTCATTCCATCAGTCATTTAATGCTAACAAACTATCAGATACCATGGGTCTGCTACAGGGGCAGGTTTGAGAAGTAGTTGGGAAAATGGGAGACAATGGTGGAGGGAAGGTGACAATGGTGGTGGGATTGGTGTTGGAATATTGAATGTCTGCGACAAATCACGAATAACTTTTGTAAACCACAGTGTTTAAATAAAGTGGGGAAATAAAACTTTAACACCTGATTTAAATTTAGCTCTTATAGAACTCTAGATACCAGTTTATAGAACACATCCATTCCTTTGCATGACTTCATATTCTGCTGCATAGATTCTTTACCAATGAACATTTAAATCACTTTTATCATTTTACTGTTTTAAAGGATGTCATGGATAACTTTGCACAGATGTCACTGTGTACATTCACTTTAGCAGAATAAATTCCTAGATGCGGAATTGTTATATTAAAGTTACATGTATTTATAACTTTAAAAATTGTTCAAAGGGTCTTTGATGATTTTCACTTAATAATTTCCTTTATTTTCCTATGTTTAATGGAAAAAATTCTGTCTCTATAGTTTTTATTTCTGTGTTTTGACCACATCCAGCTGTACTCAGGGATTACTCCTGGTGGGGCTTGGGGGACCATATGGGGTGCTGGGGATTTAAACTGGGTTGTCACATGTACAAAGCAAGAGCCCTGCCTACTGTACTATCTGGTCTGTATTCTATCTATCTATCTATCTATCTATCTATCTATCTATCTATCTATCTATCTATCTATCTATCTATCTATCTATCTATCTATCTATCTATCTATCTATCTATCTATCTATCTATCATCTATCTATCTATCTATCTATCTATCTATCTATCTATCTATCTATCTATCTATCTGTCTGTCTGTCTGTCTGTCTGTCTGTCTGTCTGTCTGTCTGTCTGTCTGTCTGTCTACTGTCTCCTATCTATCTATCTATCTATCTATCCTATCTATCTATCTGATCATATCCAAGAAAAATCAGTTCTATAGTCCATCACTGGAGAAAGCAGTAGAGTAATTTAAAAGATCATTGGGGGCGGAGCAATGCCCAGTGGGTAGGGCATTTGCCTTGCATGTGAATGGCCTGTGCCGGCCTGGGTTCAATCCCGGCATCCCATATGGTTCCCGAACACTGCCAGGAGTAATTCCTGAGTGCAGAGTCAGGAGAAACCCCTGAGCATTGCCGGGTGTGACCCAAAGAGCAAAAAAAAAAAAAAAGGAAAAAAAAGATCATTGGGTATATAAAGAGCAATGGGTATTCGATCAGTTCAAATATCTGGTAGGCACCAATCTCTTATAACATCTGTAGATGCAATCTTTATTTATTTTTAATTTGTTTATTTTAAAAGTAAGACAATACAAGACAATACAAGGTTGTTTATTTTTTATTATCACTATTTCGCTTTTTGGTCACACCTGGCAATGCTCAGGGATTACTCTAGGCTCTGTACTCAGGAATTACTGCTGGCAATGGTCAGGGGACCATACGGGATGTTGAGGATTGAACCTGGCTCAGACGTGTGCAAGGCAAATGCCCTACCTGCTATACTATCGCTCTATGCAATCTGTAGAGTCTTTTTCACATAACAATCATACCCAAAGCCTAGGGTTTTGAGTTATAACAATTAGTTACCTGTATTCAAACTTGATAAATTTTTTTTTCTTTTTTTTTGGGTCATACCCGGCAATGCTCAGGGGTTTCTCCTGGCCCTGCACTCAGGAATTACTCCTGGCGGTGCTGGGGGACCATATGGGATGCTGGGGATCGAACCTGGACCGGCACAGGCCGGCCGGCGTGTAAGGCAAGCGCCCTACCCGCTGGACTATCGCTCCGGCCCTGATCAAACTTGATAAATTATTCTTTCCCCCACTTTCCTCTTTTTCTCTGTTTATGCCCTCCTCATTTAGGAAAAGACTAAATTGACATTAGTTGGCCATTTTGCTGCAATACTCTATGAAGCATACAAATTGATATCACTAAGGTGATGGGAAGGCAAAGAGGAAAGAGAGAAGAGACAGAGAAACAACTCCACACTTCTTTGTTGTTTGTTAAATACCAGAAAAGATTGTAGTTTTTTTTTTCATTTTATTGGGTCATGCCTGTTGATGTGAGGGGACCATGCAGTGCTGGGGATCAAATGTGTGCCTCCAGAATGCAAATCATGAACCTTGCCCTTTGCATGATCTCTTTAGACTCTGAAGTTCCTAGACTTTAATGATGATTTCATTATGAATCTGGACAGTATCTGTTTTGTGAACTTGTTTCAGCAGATGGAGTTAATTTTTCCATTGCAAAGGAACATCACTCTAAAAAAGACAAAGAGTATTGTGTTCCCTGGTCACATACTGATTCCTCTTCTCACGCACTAAGCAATGTTCCCAAAACAAAGAGTGGGCATCTCAGGCCCTATGTTAAAGATGAAAGTTAAGCTTCCTTCTGTAGACCAGTTCTCAAGCTCTCAGGTTCTTTTGCCTTTGGGCATTTGTTATTTCCCTGCTCTTTATTTCACACAAATGGGAGATCATTTTGGTATCTGTCCTCTCCTTTGTGATGGGCTTCATTGAGCACAATATTCTCCAGATCCATCCATGTAGTGGCAAACTGCATAGTTCCATCTTTTCTTATAGCTGAGTTGTAATTCCATTGTGTATATATACCAGTTTCTTTATTCACTCATCTGTTCTCGAACACTTGGGTAGTTTCAGATTTTAACTATTGTGAATAGTGCTGCAATGAACATAGGAACACAGATGTTTTTTTCAGAATAGAGTTTATGGGCCTTGGGGTAGATTCCAAGAAGTTGAATTGCTGGTCTATAGAAGGAAGCTTATCATGATGGGGATTGGGAATGGTATGGAGAGCCTGAGACAATGGGAGAGGGAAGTAGATGCCTTTGGTGAACGGTGGGGTGCTGGAGCGTTGTATACATGAAACCCCACCATTAGCAGTATTGTAAAGCATGGTACCTGAAATATTAAGAAATTATTAAAAATTAAAAAAAATGTTAAATCAATCCGGGGCTGTGATGTGACCCATCTTATATTAGAGGTAGTTAGTAGGGTGCTTATTTTGCATGAGTGACACACCTTGGGTTTGATCCCTCCAGAGACCAGAAAAAAAATCAATCAATTTGCTTATTGTTTATTTTTTAGTTGGTTTCTAGGCCACAGAAACCTGTGGTACTGTGGAACTCTATGGCACTATTCCTAGGAGTTGCTCTTGATGGTGCTTGTGTATGGAACCTTCTGCTTGCAAAATATGTGCTCCAAGTTTTTTGAGCTATCTCCCTGGTTTAGATCATATAGTAGGATGTTAACTGGGGTCATTTAGAAAAAAAATCATTTTGGGTGTAAAACCAAGGTCTTACACATGAAAAGGACACATACTTCCATTGAGACACATATCTGACTTAGAAAGGAATGTATTTTTTTCTCTAAGGTTTAGAATATTTTCATGTTTTTTGCTTTTTTTGGATCACACCCGGCAATAGCTCAGGGGTTTCTCCTGGCTCTGCACTTAGGAATTACTCAGGAATTACTCCCTGGCAATGCTCGGGGGACCATATGGGATGCCGGGGGATAGAACCCAGGCTGGCATGGGCTGGCCATGTGTAAGGCAAACACCCTACCTGCTGGACTATCGCTCCGGCCCCTAGAATATTTTAAAATGATTTCTTTTCCTTAATAAATTTCAAGAGTATGTGTTCTATATCTTTAAAAATGTCATAGGTGACACTGTATGACCAAAACCCAAATATGAACTTTTTAATTGTATATCTTTGTAATTGTAAAAAAAAAAATTAAAAAAAATAATAAAACAAAAAAAATGTCATGGAGGTGTCTTTATAGGGATTATATTGAAGCTGTATAATGATTGGGCAAGACTCATTTTGATAATATCAACCTCTCAAATTCATGAACAGAAAATGTGTTTCCTATTTCTTTGTGTCTGTTTTTTTTGGTGGCAGTTTATAATTTTCTTTTTTTTTTAAAGTATTTTTTTATACCACCGTGAGATATACAAATAAAAAGATATCCGATTAAAAAGTTCATGTTTGGGTTTTGGTCATACAGTGTTTCAGCACCCGTCCCTCCACCAGTGCCCATCTCCATACAAATAAAAAAGATATACAATTAAAAAGTTCATGTTTCGGTTTGGTCATACAGTGTTTCAGCACCCGTCCCTCCACCAGTGCCCATCTCCCACCACCAACGTCCCGATTCCCTCCCCCCTTCCCCAGCCCTGCTCCATGGCAGGTTCTTTATTTCTTTGCCTTTCTTTCTCTTTCTCTTTTCCTTCCCTTCCAGACTATGGATTACAGAACATACATTAAAAGGTTGTCATGTGAATCCTTTTGCCTCTATTTAATGCTCAGTTCTAGGTTGGCATTAGTACCCTCGACTATTATTAGCACCCTGTTCCATTTTCTGTCTTACCTAAACTCTGACCACACGTTTGTGATAATTTCCACCTTTGACAAGACCTCCCGATATATGCTTCACTTGACCTTGGATATTGGTATCATAATATGTACATATATATTTATGCCATGCAAATAAATGCAGTCATTCTGTCATCTGTCTCTCTCCTTCTGGCTAATTTCGCTCAACATAATCTTCTCCATGTCCATCCATTTATAGGCAAATTTTATAACTTCATTTTTCCTAACAGCTGCATAGTATTCCATTGTGTAGATGTACCAAAGCTTCTTTATGCAGTCATCGATTTTCGGGCACTCTGGTTGCTTCCAGATTCTGGCTATTGTGAATAATGCTGCTATGAACATAAAAGTAGGGATGGTGTTTCCGCTGCGTATTTTTGGTTTCCCAGAGTAGATTCCCAGGAGTGGTATGGCTGGGTCAAATGGGAGTTCAATTTCTAGTCTTTGGAGGAAAGTCCATATTGTTTTCCAGAAAGGCTGTACCAGCCGGCATTCCCACCAACAATGGATGAGTGTCCCCTTTTCCCCACATCCACGCCAGCACTTATTGTTCTTGCTCTTTTGAATATGTGCCAGTCTCTGTGGTGTAAAGTGGTATCTCATTGTTCTTTTGATTTGCATCTCTCTGATGATTAATTAAAACAGCATGGTATTGGAATAAAAACAGACCTGTGGACCTATGGAATAGAATTGAGTATCCTGACACCCAACCTCAAACACATGATCATTTAATCTTTGATAAAGGTGCAATGAGTCTAAAATGGAGTAAGGAAAGCCTCTTCAACAAGTGGTGTTGGGAAAACCGGGCAGCAACATGTAAAAAAATGATTTGGACCTGTGTCTAACACCATGCACAAAAATCAGATCAAAATGGATTAAAGATCTCAATATCAGACTTGAATCCATAAAAGTACATTGAAGAAAATATAGGAAAAACCCTCCACGACATCGAAGCTAAAGGCATCTTCAAAGGTGAAACATTACTAACAAAGCAACTAGAAGAAAACATAAACATATGGGACTACATGAAACTAAAAAGCTTCTGCACCTCAAAAGAAACAGTGACTAAGATACAAAAGCAGTCCACAGAATGGGAAAGAATATTCACCCAATACCCATCTGATAAGGGGTTAATATCCAGGATATATCAGGCACTGGTAGAATTTTATAAGAAGAAAACAAACAACCCCATCAAAAAAATGGGGAGAAGAAATGAACAGAAACTTCAGCAAGGAAGAAATTCGAATGGCCAAAAAACATATAATTTTTCTTTGTATAAGTTTTCACTTCTTTTGTTAAGCTGATTCCTAGTTACTGAAGTACAGTAGTGAATGGAATTGTTTTCAGTACACATGGGGCATTATCCAAGACAGACTACTTTCTGGGTTACAAAATGTACCTTCATAAGATCAAGACAGTAGATATTGTAGCAATTATTCTCCAGACCATGATGCATTGAAAATGGAAGTTAGGCACAAACTGTAATGAGGAAAAAAAGCAAACATTTGGAAATTAAACAACTCATTACTGATTAATCAGTGGATCAAGGAGGAAATCAGAAAATTAATTAAAAGATTTCTGAGAACAAACTAGAATGAATATTATGAGCTACCAGAACCTATGTAACACAGTAAAAGTGGTATTAGGAGGAAAGTTCAATGCAATACAACTATTCATTAAGAAACACGAGAGGGCTTACAAAAATAACCTAACTGCTTAACCAGCTGGAAAAGATCAACAAAAGGAACCTACAGCAAGCGTAAGGGAGAAAATAATAAAATTTAGAGCAGGGGCTGGAGAGATAGCACAGCGGGTAGGGCGTTTGCCTTGCATGCAGCTGACCCGGGTTGGATTCCTCAGCATCCCATATGGTCGCCTGAACACTGCCAGGAGTAATTCCTGAGTGCAGAGCCAGGAATCACCTGTGAGCATTGTCAGGGATCACCCAAAAAGCAAACCAAACCAAACCAAACCAAACCAAACCAAACGAAGAAAAAATAAGCCTTAGAGCAGAAATCAGTGAAATGGAAAATAGTTAAAAATTAATAAAAGCAAGAGCTTAGAAAAATGATTGACAAACTACTAGAAAGACTCACAATGAAGGAGATAGAAACTTTAGCAAACTGAGAAACGAAAGGGAAATGTCACAACAGACATCAGAAATTCAAAGTATTACCAGAGATTACTTTGAAAAAATTTGTGCCATGAAACTGAAGAATCTAGAAAAAAATTGATAAATTTTGAGCCTCCTATAAATTTCCAAACTTTAATAAATAGGAAATAGAACCTCTGAGCAGACCAATTACTATTAAAAAATGGGAATGGTAATTAAAGGTCTCTCCCAAAACAAAATCCCAGGTCCACTTGAGTTTACCAGTGAGTTCTTTTAAACCTTTAAGGAACACCTAATTTTAATCTTTTTTTAGTTTATTTTCAGAAAGATGAAACAGAAACTCTTCCACATAGGTTCTATGTAGTAAACATTACCCTGATACCGAACAAGACAGACTTCACAAGAAAGGCAAATTACAGATCTACAACCCTGATGAATACAGATGCAAATATTTTCAGCAAAAATTTAGCAAATCAAATCCAATAATAATACATCAAAAAGATCAGAGACCACGATCAAATAACACTCATCCCAAGGTTGCAAAGATGGTCTAATATATGCAAGTTAATTAATGTAAAACACTATGTTAAATCAGGAAAAAATAAAAATCATATGTTCATAGAGCAATAGATGCAGAGAAAGCATTTGATAAGATTCAACACCCCTTCTTGAGCAAAACTAAAAATATTGGCAGTAGAAGGAACTTTCTTCAACATAGTTAAAGCCATTTACCACAAGCCCAAAGCAAACACCATACTTAACAGTGGAAAACTGGAAGCCTTTCATTTAAAAAACAGACACAAGACAAAGACACCCACTCTCATCATTAGTTATGAATATAGTATTAGAAGTCCTGGTCATAGCAATTACACAAGAGAAAGTATTACGGGAATCCAGCTCAGTAATGGAGTAAAACTCTCACTATTTGCAGAAGATATGATTCTATACATAGAAAGACTAAAGACTAGTAAAAAATACTAGAAACAATAGATTTATGCAATAAAGTGGCAGGCCACAAAATTAATCCACAGAAATCTACAGCTTTTCTATATGCAAATAATAAAACAGGAGATACAGAGAGAGACAGAGACAGAGAAATAGAAGTGACTAATGTAAAACACCTAAGGATAAGAGCCAGTTGTCTGGAGAACCTAAGAACCTACCAAAAAGTTAAAAAAAAATTTTTTTTATTGACTTACAGTGAGATACACGGTTACACGTTGTTCATGTTTGGGTTTCAGTTGTATAATGTTCCAGTACTCATCCCTTCACCAGTGTTCATCTTCCACAACCCGGTTTTCCTTTGTTCCCACCCCAACACCTGCCTGCTTCCGTGGCAGTCAATTTTCTCTCTCTCCCTCTCTCTGTCTCTGTCTTTCTCTGTCTCTGTCCTGTCTCTCTCTGTGTCTCTGTCCTCTCTCTCTCTCTCCCCTGCCTCCAATCTCTTTCCTTTTTGACATTATAGATTGAAATACAGATACTGAAAGGTAATCATGTATGTCCCTGTACCTACTTTCAACACAATTCTTTTGGTTTTCTTATGTTTCTTTATTTTTGCTTTTTGGGTCACACACAGTGATGCTCAGGGGTTACTCCTGTCTCTGCACTAAAGAATTACTCCTCGCATGCTCAGGGGACCATATGGGATGCCGGAGATTGGATGGGTCTGCCTGGGTCTGCCGTGTCCAAGGCAAAATGCCCTACCGGCTGTACTATCGCTCACGCCCCACACAATTCTTGTCTAGAGTGATCATTTCTATTATAGTCATACTGGGCCCTTCTCTATCCTAACTACCCTTTGTCCCAACACAGTGTGGCAAGCTTCCAACCATTGATCAATCTTCTTGGCATCTGTTTTACCTAGCCTTCCAACCAAGAATTTAGGGCTGGGAATTCTAGGATCACTCCTTGACCTCCAGGGAAATGTAGAGGCTGAAGACTGTGTTAAATCACTGATGGCCAATGGTGTAAGCATTCATGTTTAAGAACTCAAGTCTCCATAAACATCCAAGAACAAGGTCTGGAGAGCTTCCAAACTTTTGAACAGTCTAAGACTTGGAAGAATGGAGTACCAGAAAGGGCATGGAAGTCCCTTGCTCTTTCCTTACTTCTTATCGCATATTATTCTTTATTGGGCTGTTGTTTATTTCCCTCAGTGTCTTTATAATAAATTGTGATCTAGTGTAGGGCTTCTTTTTTGTTTTATTTTTGCTTTTTGGGGGCCCACATGGAGATGCTCAGCACTTATTCCTAGCTCTTTACTCAGGGATCACTTCTGGAGGTTCTGGGGAGGGGAAACCATATCTGGTGCTGGTAGTAGAACTAGGTTCTGTTGCATGCAAGGCGTGTATTAACCTCTGTGCTATTTCTCCAGGCATAGTTCAGGAATTCTCTTTTCCCCACTTTTTAAGTCATACCCTGAGATGCTCAGGGGTTACTCATGGTGGTGATTGGGGACCATATGGGATGCTCGGGACTGAACCCAGGTCAGCTGCATGCAAGACAAATGCCCTACCCGCTGTATTACTGCTCCGGCTCCAAGTGCAGGAATTTTTAAACTTCTTTAACTCATGACCCCTTTTCACCTGAGAAATGCAAAACAAATAAGTGCTTCCAGAAGCACCTGAGATTCATTAAGCACTTGAGTTTGGGTTCATTTTTGTTCATTGTGCATTTAGAAACCTTTTATTACTTTGAATTTCCCCACGACTCCCACATTCAGTTAGAGACTCCCTACAGGGACAGGGCCACAACCTACAGTTGAAGAAGCTAGGATCTAGTGATTAAACAATTTTCCAGTTTTACTTCCCCCACCCCCCCGGATTTTCTGAGACACTTATATACTAACTGAATGTGAGCTGGGATTCCTGGGGAGTTCTATTTATAGCCTATCAGAAGCACAGATAACCCTTTGGTATCAGTATGGAAACCATAATGCCAGAGAGAGAGGGAAAAAGAAAGAAGAAAGAAGGAAGAAGGAGAAGGAGAAGAAGAAAAGAAGAAAGAAGAAAGAAGAGAAGAAAAAGAAGAAAAGTGTCTGCCATAGAGGTGACAGGGGGAAGGAGGGTCACTGCCACGGGGACATTGGTGTTGGGAAGGGTGCACTGGTGAAGGGATGGGTGTTTTAACATGATATGACTGAAATTTAATCATGACAGCTTTGTAACTGTGCATTTCACTGTGATTCAATAAAAAAAAGAAAAATCTTAGGATTGGAACTAGTCTCTTGAGAGGCACCTTGGGAGTCTGCAAACAAGTTGTCAGAAACACAGGTGAGAGCATCTGAGGGTTGGAGGATGATTTTAGGAGACTAATGAGCTTTTGATCTGTGCCATCTGGTGCTCTATCTAGGTAGAGGGTTCAGAATTCAGCTGCATTGAGTTGATTTCTTTGGCACTTTACTGGCATCCAGAATCACTTGGTCTGCAGAATCTCCACACATCCTTTGGAAACTAAGTTCAGGAACGCCATGAAATAGGAAAGTATACTCTATGATGTATGAAGTATATTCAAGAGTTTTGTGGTTTTCAGTCTTAGTGAACTGCAGGTTGCTCCTGCAGTATAGCATTACTGGATCAGAGAAGTTGAATTCAGCCACAACAGACTCATTCTGCGATGTCTGAATGAGCCTCGCTAGGGACCCCATTTCTGCATGCATGACTTTCTGACAGTTTTAAAATCTAAGTGCTTTATGCATGCAATTTTATGTGCTCCAGAACCACCATTTAGAAATTACATTGGTTGAAAGTGAGCACTCAGGCAAGTTGGAAAACACAAGAACATGAACACAAAAGAAACATGACTTTGGATGAAATGAGATTATGAAAACAAGATTATACCTTGCACAACGAGTTCCTATCACAAAATTTCAGTCTTTCTATGAAAATCCTGTTCTCTTTTCTTTTTTAGTACTGTGTATGTTTGAGGTCAAATACGGTCAAATAAGAGAGTAAGCTTTGGAGATTTCTATTTATGAAAAACAGCTCTACAAACACTTCCTTGTTGAATCAACAAATCTGTGTGTGTGTTTTAGCATGGACTTGAGAGTACTAATGCCTAATCCATCCAGAATGACCCTTATGAGGATGTTGGGCCGTTCAGGTGATAAACACACTGCAACAGAGGATAACAAAATGTTAGGAAAACTATATTCATCATTAAGAAAAGTTACAAAATGGAGAATTTCCTACCCTTTAGACAGGATTTTCTACCTACATGGTGATTTTTTGTTGTAACCTTCAGGGAATCTTATATATTAAGTATAATATTTCACACATGTCAATACAGTAGTTTGGTATAATGAAGAGAAAACAAGACTTGGAAAATCGGGTAAGTCTGAGTGCCATCTTTGCTCCTTTTAGTCTACGTGGTACAAACAAGCGAGTTTACATTTCTAAATCTCCGTTCCTGTTTCTTGAAGCAAATACTTTTATATAAATGTAAGGAGGGAGGCGGAGGGAGAAATAAAAAGATAGAGAAAGAATGAGAGAGATTAAAAGTAAAAGAGAGACAATAGTTATAAGAATATTCTTTCTAGATCCCAGGGTAATTTAAGCCAATTGTTTTCCTCACTGTATAAGCTATATACATATGTTCCAGAGAGGATTTAAGACACTTAAAATATGATGATGTACCCAATGACTTCCTAAAAAAAAACTGAGAATAAGGAAGTAATTCTCTCTTCACTTTTCCTTTCATCTCTCTATCATTTAGTTACATCTCTGGCTATTTATTTTTCCTTTTAATCACAGAAATTTAAAGATAAATTTAAAGATAGATTTTTCTTTTGGTTTTTTTATTTTATATATTTTTTATTAAACATTTTATTATACCACCGTGAAATATACAATTACAACGTTGTTCATGTTTGGAGGTTTCGGTCACATAGTGTTCCAGCACCCTGCCCTCCACCAGTGCCCATTTCCCACCACCAATGTCCCCAATTCCCTCCCCCTCCCATAGCCTGCCCAAATGGCAGGTTCTTTTATCTCTTTTCTCTCTCCCTCTTTCTCTTTACCTTCTCTTACACATTGTGGGTTGCACTACATACATGTAGAAGCCATCATGTGCATTTTTTTGCCTGTATTTAATATTCAGTTCTATGTTGGTATCAGCCCTTTTGACATTTATTCACACATGTTCCCTTCTCTATCTTACCTAACCTCTGACTCCCACACGTTTGTGGTAATTTCCACTTTTGGTAAGATCGCCTGATATATTTATGTCATGCAAATAAATACAGTCATTCTATGCTCTCTCTCTTTCCTTCTGAAATGATCACTTTTCAATGATCACAATGAAAAGTGATCATTTCACTTAACATGATCCTTTCCATGTCCATCCATTTATAGGCAAATTTCATAACTTCATTTTTCCTAACAGCTGCATAGTATTCCATTGTGTAGATGTACCACAGTTTCTTTATCCAGTCATCAGTTCTCAGGCATACTGGTTGTTTCCAGGTTCTGGCTATTGTGAATAGTGCTGCTATGAAAATAGAAGTGCTATTGTGTTTCCACTGTGTGTTTTTGGCTTCCCAGGGTATATTCCCAGGAGTGGTACGGCTGGGTCAAAAGGAAGCTCATGTCCATATAGTTTTCCAGAAAGGTTGTACAAGTCGACATTCCCACCAACAACGTATGAGAGTCCCCTTTTCCCGCATCCACCCCAGCACTTGTTGCTTTTACCCTTTTGGATATGGGTCAGTCTCTGTGGTGTGAGGTGATATCTCATTGTTGTTTTGATTTGCATCTCTCTGATGATTAGTGATGATGAGCATTTTTTCATATATCTTTTTGGCCATTAGAATTTCTTCCTTTTTCAAAGTTTCTTTTCATCTCTTCTCCCCATTTTTTAATGGGGTTGGCTGTTTTCTTCTTATATAGCTGTACCAGTGCCTGATATATCCTGGATATTAACCCCTTATCAGATGGGTATTGGGTGAATATTCTTTCCCATTCTGTGGACTGTATTTCTATCTTGGTCACTGTTTCTTTCGAGGTGCAGAAGCTCTTTAGTTTCATGTAGTCCCATATGTTTATATTTTCTTCTAGTTGCTTTGTTAATGGTGTTTCACCTTTGAAGATGTCTTTATCTTCAATATTGTGGAGGGATTTGCCTATATTTGCTTCAATGTACTTTATGGATTCAGGTCTGATATTGAGATCTTTAATCCAGTTTGATCTGATTTTTTGTGCAGGGTGTTAGACACAGGTCCCAATTCATTTTTTTTACATGTAGCTGTCCAGTTTTCCCAGCACCACTTGTTGAAGAGGCTTTCCTTACTCCAGTTTGGACTCTTTGCACCTGTATCAAAGATTAACTGATCATGTTTTTGAGGGTGGGTGTCAGGATACTTAACTCTATTCCATAGGTCCACAGGTCTGTTTTTATTCCAGTACCATGCTGTTTTAATTACTGCTGCTTTGTAGTACAGTTTGAGGTTGGGAAAGGTGATGCCTCCCATCTTCTTCCAGAAGATTGCTTTAGCTATCTGTGGGGTTTATTATTTGATATGAATTTCAGGAGTGTTTGGTCAATTTTAAAGATAAATTTTTAATTGGTAAATATATTTGCTCATCTTTGGAACAAGTGGCTCAAAAAACCTACTGGCAATTGTACACCATTGGGAACATACTAAATATCAGTAATAGTAAATTTTGTGGTATCTTATATTATTTATAAAATTTCTATTATTTTAAATAATATTTACTATTAAAATAGTAAATATTTACTATTAAAATAGTAAATATGATATAAAGGAATAAATAAAACAATATAGATTTTTCCCTATTAAAAAGCATGAGAAAGCCAGTGGTTGCAGATAAGTAGAATATGTTCATCCATAGCTCTATAGCTACAAACAAATAGTTGAAGCAAAGTTTTAAAAATGACTGATGTGAGACCGGACTCATCCAAAAGAGCAAGAACAACAAGTGCTAGTGTGGATGTGGGAGAAAGGTATTCTTATTCATTGTTGGTGGGAATGTCTAATGGTCCAGCCTTTTTGGAAAACAATATGGACATTTCTCCAATTCTGAGTGAAAAACCTTGGGTTTTTTTAATATTCTGTTTTTGTTTGAGGCCAGTTCCTGAGATATTATCCTACCACTTTATGGTGTGCTTGTACACGAGAACCTACTTCTTGTGTTCTTCATACATGGGCATTCCTGGCTATTTGGCTCTTACACCTCCCACTGTAAGCAAACGTCTCTGCTCTTGACTGACCCAGTTAGCACTCCACAGTGGGAGGGTCAATACTGGTGACTTGAAACTCAGGATAACATTCCATATAACATTCTTATTTAGCAGAATATATAAAAATTCATATTAGGAATACCTTCCATGTAATAGCTCCTATATTTATCTATTTCTAGAGAGCTACATACAGTGGTGCTGATGAGCATGGGGTCACTATCTGCAAAGCTCAGCCTGGAGGTTTGGTCCAGCAGTGCTTGGGGAACATCACCAGCCTTCTGCATCTGATCAGGGGGCCATGCTAGGCCCGGGTGATTGAACTTAGAGACTCTCCCATGCTAAGTCTGTGTTGTCCCACTTGGCACTATCTTCTAGGCCTGGTAGATCTTTAAAAATATGGTGCCAGGAAGGCATCTCAAAGGACTGAACTCATGCCGGGCACACGGAAGGCCCCAAGTTCAATCTCTGCTATACATGGCACATTAATCTAGTTCACTAATTTTCGGCACTTTGTAAATATTGTTTTCATGTTGATCTGTCTTTGGTTTCACACCTCTGTTCCCTCCCTGCAGCACCTCTAAAGCTCTAGCATTGTCTCTTTTTAACCCACTGCTCTCAGCCCTGCTCTTATTTCCCATCAGTAACTACAGTTTTCACTGAATTTTTGACTTAGTTTTGTTGTTTTAGGCCAGTTTGTTTGCATTGGTTATTTAGAATCTACAGAGGAGTTGAAATTCAATCATTGTCATTTACTTCCATCCCCTCCCCCTTTGTTTTGCCCTTTTGCTCAGGGATTACTCCTGGCTCTGCACTCAGGAATTACTCATGGGGGCGGCGGAGATTGAACCAGGTTGGCTGCATGCAAGGTGAGTGCCCTAGCCATTGTACTGTTTTCATTTTATTACTATTGTTTGTTCTCCTTTTTGTATTGTAATTGTTGATGTTATAGTGATGTCCCAGGGTAGCGCAGATGCCTGGCTGTGGTACTCACACACACTTTTAGTTGTGGTGCTTATTGGAGGTCACACATCAGATTGGGGTGCTCGCAAATGCAACCCCGCTGCTCACAGAAGTTTGCACTCTTTTCAGGTTTTGGTGCTTACACATGGGCTTGGTGGGTGTTTGCTGACAGTCTACTGTGATGCTAACGTGTGCTTCTTAAGGGTTGAACTTTTGTTTTATTTTTTGGCTATGGAGTCCTCACATCAATTTTAGTCGTGTGCTCATTGGAGGTTGCAGTCCCTCCTTATTGCTCTCATGCACTGGCTGTGGGATGGTAAGACATTGCTTGTGGTACTGGGGATTGTAGTCGGTGCAGGTGCTATGATTGCACTCAGCACAGGTGGGACACTGGGGTTGAGCTCATGACCATGTCTTGTAAAGCAGATGTTGTAAGGCACAGCGCTATGCCTCTGGGCCCCTATAATTAATTTTTAAAAGCACATTTTTTCAATGTTAAAAGAATCAGGGGTGATAAGCTATATGATCTCCCTAACTCTATGACAATGCTCTAAACTTTGAATCAATGTATGGGATTTCTTCCATATGTATTTTTTTGTATTTATGTGTGTATGGAGTCCAGTCCAATGAGCACATGCAAGGCAAGTATTCTGCCTTAGAGCTTTACCCACAACCCTTCTGCCCATTTTTCAGACTGGTTAGTCTGGCTTTTTGGATATTAAGTTGCATGAATTCTTTTTTCCTTCTTTTTTTAATCAATTTTTTAAATTTTATTATACCACCATGAGATGTACAATTACAAACTGTTCATGATTAGGTTCCAGTCATACAGTGTTCCAGCACCCATTCCTTTATCAGTGCCCATTTCCCACCACCAATGTCCCCTGATTCCCTCCCACCTCCCCTAGCCTACCTCTATAGTAGGTACTTTTCCTCTTCTCTCTCTCTCTCTTCCCTCCCTTCTTTTACACATTGTGGCTTGAAATACATACATTTGGGGGTTATCATATATATATCCCTTTGCCTACATTCACTGTTCAGTTCTAGGCTGGTATTACCATTTCCAACAATTATTGGCACGCTGATTCCTTCTTTTTCTTACCTAACCTCTGACTCCCACACCCTTGTGTTAGATTCCAACCCCTGACAAGTCCTCCTAGTTCATGTTTTGCCTGATCTTGGATATTGGTATCATACTATTTTATTTTATATCCCACAAATGAATGCAGTCATTCTATATTTGTCCTTTTCCCTCTGGCTAATTTCACTCAACATGATACTCTCCATGTCCATCCATTTAGAGACAAATTTCATAACTTCTTTTTTCCTAATAGCTGCATAGTATTCCATTGTGTAGATGTACCATAGTTTCTTTATCCAGCTGTCTGTTCTTAGGCACTCTGGTTGTTTCCAGATTCTGGCTATTGTGAATATTGCTGCTAGGGTTGCAAGAATTCTTTAGATATGCCTGATATTAACTTAAGCAGATGTCTGATGTGCAAATACATTTGTTCTGAAAATAATCCCTTTCCTTGTGCAAAAGATTTTCAGTTGAATAAATGTTTATCTTGTTTTATTTTTCCCATTGTTGGGATAAAGACCACAAAGACATTTCTAACATAAATGTCCCAGAATGTGTCACTTAAGTGGAACCATTGTTAAACTGCCTCAGTGTTTCCACAAGTTGTTTAGCTGATCTAGTCATTATGCAGCACGGGCTAGAATAGAACCTAAGAGGGAATTCACTTGGTTATGGGGGAGGGGAGAGAGAGAGAGATAGAGAGAGCTCAATACTGAAGTGAACACACAGAAACACAGGTATTATGTTCTTCTGTATATAAGGAAGCAAGTTAAGAATGTCTAAGGAATATTTTAAGATCACCTGACTGGACTTGAATTCACATATTTCTGTTTTCAAAGAAAATGCACTCTCTATTCTGCCATATCTTAAAAGGAGATCTTCTGGGGCCAGAGCGATAGTACAGTGTGTAGGGCATTTGCCTTGCACATGACTGACCCAGATTCAATCCCCGACATCCCTTATGGCCCCTGACCACTGCAAGGAGTAATTCCTGTGTGTAGGGCCAAGAGTAACCCTGAGCATCGCTAGGTGTGACCCCAAAACAAAACAAACAAGTGAAGAAGGGAATCTTCTGAGTTATTACTAAAATGATAAACATTTCATTTGTAATAGTATAATCAAAATCACAAATTTAATAATCTACTTATTCTGTTTTATCCCCCCTTTTAGGGTGTGTTCTATTGGGCTTGCTGAATGCCTTTATCTTAGATCAGCATTTCCCCACCTTTTTCTGACTGTGGTCCCCTTCTGTTTGTATTTCCTTCCTGGGGTCACCTGACTCACCTGTTGCCACACTAGCCTTGTTGGAATATCCTGCTACTGCCTTCCCTCCCACTGAGAAATGTTGTGTATATCACTCAGAAAACTACACCCTGCTTGGTATTTCTGGTGCTGGAGGGGTTGGTGTGCACAGCCTGGCTTCCTTGTCAGCAATAGCATTCGTCAAGAAGCCTGACTGAGACCTTGTTTTCATCTTTGTACTTCTGTGCACTCTGGTAGGCACATGGTAGAGGTCTAGAAATACTTGTTGAATGAGTGAAGAGTGACACCTGACTGGATCTGGAACAATACTACAGCAGGTAGGGCGATTGCCTTGCAGTGGCCAATCCAGGTTTGATCCCTGGCATCTTATATAGTTCTCAGAGCACCATCAAGAGTGACTCCTGAGTGCAGAACCAGGAGTAGCCCCTGAGAACTGCTGGGTGATTCCCAAACAAAACAATAATTCAAAAATAATGGGGCCGGAGCGATAGTCCAGCAGGTAGGGCATTTGCCTTGCACATGGCCAACCCAGGTTCGATCCCGGCATCCCATATGGTCCCCTGAGCACCACCAGGAGTAATTCCTGAATGCAGAGCCAGGAGTAACCCCTGAGCCTTGCCAGGTGTGACCCACAAAGCAAAAAAAAAGTAAGTGTCACAAGATGTTAATTTTGAAACAAACTTACTAAAACTTACTGAAAGGTCAACTGGTACCTCAGGGATTCAAATGTTAATGTGTAAATGCTTCCTGGGGGCCTTTGTAGCACTGTAGATTCTGAGGCAGGAGCACTAGGGTTGAGATACAGAGACCACATTTCTTTTTTTTTAAACAATATCAGGTATAATTTATTAATTCCATGTTAAAACCCTGATTTACAATTTTAAGAACACTAACAGGAGCCTATACCATCTATCTCACATCTGTAATTTTTTTATTTTAGAGATCTCACCAAAAAGGTACTAGAATAATTTTGAGTTTCATAGTTTCTTTCCTTAACATTCTTAAACATTTTTCACATTTCTTTACATTCATTCTGTCCTGTAACTTTCCTTCATTCCATTACAAAACCAGCTTCAGTTTAACAGGATTCCTTTCTTTTTTTTCCACTGCTCACAACAAGCCAGGCCACCCCTCCTCACTCCACGGGCGCCGCCATTTTTCCACTTCTGGACTTCCCTCTCGTCAGAACTCCACCCAGCAGACCAGCCCATCACAGTCCGGATCACCTACACCCACCCTGCAGCTTTTTCCTCAATCCGGCCCAGGTATGCCGGTCCAGAGACTCTCAGGCATGGGGCAGAGCTGTTCCCTTGCTCTCCCTGTGCACAGCCGTTCATGAGGCAGTCGGGAGGCATGGCGGGTTCTAGCCCTGGCCCACAACCTCGGCAGTGCCTCACAACAAGCCAGGCCACCCCTCCTCACTCCACGGGCGCCGCCATTTTCCACTTCTGGACTTCCCTCTCGTCAGAACTCCACCCAGCAGACCAGCCCATCACAGCCCGGATCACCTACACCCACCCTGCAGCTTTTTCCTCAATCCGGCCCAGGTATGCTGGTCCAGAGACTCTCAGGCATGGGGCAGAGCTGTTCCTTGCTCTCCTGTGCACAGCCGTTCATGAGGCAGTCGGGAGGCATGGCGGGGTTCTAGCCCTGGCCCACAACCTCGGCAGAGCCTCACAACAAGCCAGGCCACCCCTCCTCACTCCACGGGCGCCGCCATTTTCCACTTCTGGACTTCCCTCTCGTCAGAACTCCACCCAGCAGACCAGCCCATCACAGTCCGGATCACCTACACCCACCCTGCAGCTTTTTCCTCAATCCGCCCAGGTATGCTGGTCCAGAGACTCTCAGGCATGGGGCAGAGCTGTTCCTTGCTCTCCCTGTGCACAGCCGTTCATGAGGCAGTCGGGAGGCATGGCGGGTTCTAGCCCTGGCCCACAACCTCGGCAGAGCCTCACAACAAGCCAGGCCACCCCTCCTCACTCCACGGGCGCCGCCATTTTCCACTTCTGGACTTCCCTCTCGTCAGAACTCCACCCAGCAGACCAGCCCATCACAGTCCGGCTTGCGGCGGCATCAAGCGGCCGCGCGGTTCATTAATAAATGCTTTTTTTTGGAGGTGTTTAAAAGAGTTTGCCTCCCCGCTCGGCAAGCCTGGCAAGCTTCTCGTGATGTATATGATGTGCCAAATTCCAGTAACAATTATTTTAGGTCATTCCCATGACCCAATATAATGGTTTGAGGCTCTTTGTGTTCCTGTAGCAAGCCGATGCCCCTGGCTCTACTGGCATGAGACAGGACATATGGAGATATTACTGGTGCCCGCTCTAGCAAATAGATGATCAACGGGAAGATCGTGATCGTGATCGTGATTCCTATCCATTATCTTTCTTACTTTAAATATGTTAATTAGACTCCTTATAGTTACACCCTATAGATTTAACTTTCTTCTTTTACTGAACTAAATACAGGCTGATCTTCCAAGAAATTTGGAAACAGTTGCTAGTTATTATTTTATCTTAGCAAGATAATACTACTTAAGAGCATTAGTTATCCAGAAAACATTTAAATTTCATCTTTTAGAATTTTATTTTTATTATTTTTATTATTTATTTATTTATTTTGCTTTTTGGGTCACACACGGCAATGCTCAGGGGTTTCTCCTGGCTCTGCGCTCAGGAATCACTCCTGGCGGTGCTCGGGGACCATATGGGATGCCGGGGATCGAACCCGGGCAGGCATGGGCAGGCTGCGTGCAAGGCAAACGCCCTACCCACTGGGATATCGCCTCCGGCCCCCATCTTTAGAATTTTAAAACCCAAACAATTCAGAGTTGAAATACTTAAAAGATCTTAAGTTCAAGACTAGGTTGATACCTGGTGACAAAACTCACATGAGACAAAATAACATACATTTTCATGAAATGACAGGCTAATAGCCTAAAAAAAGTTAACTAGTTATTTATTTCCCCACATTTTCTCATGCAAGCCCTTTTTTTAAAAAAAAATATTTTATTATACCACCTTGAGATATACTATTACAAAGATGTTCATAGTTGGGTTTTAGTCATACAGTGTTCCAGCACCCATCCCTCCACCAGTGCCCATCTCCCCACCACCACCAACGTCCCTGATTTCCTCCCCCTCCCCCAGCCCGCCTCCATGGCAGGTTCTTTATTTCTTTCCCTTTCTCTCTCTCTCTTTCTTTTCCTTCCCTTCCAGATTGTGGACTATAGTACATACATTAAAAGGTTGTCAAGTGCATTGTTTTGCCTGTATATAATACTCAGTTCTAGGTTGGTATATATGTACATATATATGTATATATATGTGTATATACACACACACACACACACACACACACACACACACACACATATATATTATATATATATATATATATATATATATATATATATATATATGTAGAGACCACATTTCTAACAAATGGATGCATGGTGCCTCTGCTGTGAGTCTGTAGCCCACACTTTGAGGGCCAAGCTAACGGGCCTACCCAGAATGAGGACAGTTTAAGTAAAAGACAGCACTGAGAATTTTTTTGTTTTGTTTTTAAAGTAGGGATTTTAGGACCGGAGAGACTGTAGAGGGTAGCCCGTAAGGCACTTGTTTTGCATACTATCATCTATGTGTGGTCCCTAAACCAAATAAAAGCACAACAAAAAAATAGAATCACCCAGAGAGATAGTACAGTGGGTAGGGCACCTGCCTTGCTTGCAGCTGACCGCATTTAATTTCTGGAGCCCCATATAGCCTCCCCAGCCCTTCTATGAGTCATGTCTTGGTGGAGGGCCAGAGGTAAAGTTCTGAGCACAGCTGGGTATATCCCACAAACAAATAAAAACAAAGCTGTTAGATGTAGATATATACAATTAGAAAGAACTGCACTTTTTAAAAAAAATATTTTTTTTGGTTGTGAGATCACAAATGTATGCAACTTTTTGAGACATCTCCAGCCCAAGAACTTTATTTAAAAGTTAGCTACACAGAAGGAAGGGTGAAATAATTAAATTCACTGCAACTTGGATGACATGGAGTGAATCCAACTTCCTGTTAAGTGAAATCAGAAGGACAAGCTCCAGGATATTCTGACTCATCTAGAACATGTTGGGGGAATGGAAGAGATCAACAATGGCACACTAGAACAGATGGCTGGATAAAGAAGCTATGGCACATGTATACAACAGAATACTATTTAGCCATAAGAAAAGATGAAGTCATGAGATTTAGATACATGAAGAGCCCAGAGAGTATCATGCTAAGTGAAATGAGTCAGAGGCGAGGGATAGACACAGAATTGTCTCACCTCTTTGTGGGCTATAAAGAAATCGAGTAGGGGGAGCAACTAATGCCCAAAGGCAATGTAAATGAAAGACAGAAGATCTGGTCATTAGCAGGGAGAGTGCCACAGTGGGCACACAGGGGATAGGATGGGGAAGGGCCACTACAACAGTGATTGAGGAAGTGGTCACTCTGCAACAGAACTGAGTGCTGAAAGGAGAGAAAGTGATACTCAGGATACAGTTTAAGTAACAGTATTGCAAACTACTTTGCTTAAATGTAAAAAAAGCAAAAAGCAAAATGTGCTTGACAAGGGGCATGTTGGGGTGCATGGGAAGGAAACTAGGGAAACTGATGGAGGGAAGTGGACACTGGTGAAGGGATTGGCACAGGAATATTGTATCCCTGAAGGTCAATCACGAATAACTTTGTAGCTTTGTGATTCATGATGATTCAGCTTTGAAAAAATGGGTAAAATATTGTCTCAGGATCATAGAAACAAAAATATCCAGGAAGGCGGAAATGGAGTGGGAGAACAAGTAGAGAAGTAACACAGGGCCAAGGGTTAGGCGTCTTGGGCTTGTCTGTGGCATAGATAGATGTGTGATGCTTGTATAAACCCGAACTGCTATACCTAATACCACAGAAAGCCTGGGACCCAAACTACAATTACTTAATTTAATTTGCAACCCCAGAAGAGATCCAGACCCATCCACTTCAGACCCACAGCTGTGCTGCTCAGCTGGCCCCATGTGGAAGCAACCCATGGAGCTGACCTCCCGGTAAAGGGGCTCCGCCATCCCCTGGCCGAATCCAACATTGCTCCAAGGGTTTGCTCTCATGAGCGGGGAGAGACCATGCTGGCCAGACTTGGAGTGGAGTTTTGGGCCCTGCCCTTCCTCCTCGCGCCCATGCCAGTTGCCCCGGAAGAGAGAGACCCACCCACGCCAGACCCACATGTCCTTTGGCGCGCAGCAGCAAAGTGGCTGCCCGATATTTTTATAGGGTACTGAATTTTGCATAAGGTTTTTCCCAATTTCTTTCACATTTATACATAGTAAACAGTTAGAGACATGTTTTAACTGATACCAGTAAGCCTGGCAAGAAGCCAGAGCAATCCACACATCATGCAGTTTGTCATTCTCAACATCCAGACTCCATAGTTCCTCAGAGCTCCATCCAAGAGAAAACCTGATCTTCCCCCTTTAAGTTTCATCAGTAAATGCTCAGGTTGAGAGCCTTCTACTGAGACTATACCACCTACACGGTAAAGCCTGGCAAGCTACCGTGTTTTATTTACTTTTATGCCAAAGACTAGTAACTATTATGGACCTCAGTTCCATAACCTGAAGAATGGTTTTGGGCTCCTCCTGTCCCTGTAGCAAGTAGATGCCCTTGGGTTGCACTTGCTTGTGACAGGACTAATGGAGATGTTACTAGTGCCCACTCGAGCAAATCGATGAACAATGGGAAGACAGTGATACAGTGATATCAAGAGTCAGATTGGGGGTGGAGGAGAGAATAGGGTGGCGGATGCTGGAATTGGAAATGGGTACATTGCATGCCTAAAACTCCTCTTATAAGAGACATTATAAATCCTGGTGCCTAAAAATTAATTAAATATCAGCTATGATCAACTACACATATTTTTCTTCATATTTTTTCCTATATATTAGAAATTCAGTTTAATGAACAGATAATGTTTTTGTCTCAAAAAAGAGGAAGCTCATTTGGTTTTCAGTTGAGGCCCAGGATGTTTGCTATGACTTCTGCATCTATTTTCTTTTTTTTTCATGATCATTCATTTAATAACTGAGTCATTAAGTTTATTACTTTAAATTTGTTCATTAACCTAAAATACATTTAATAACTGTGTTAATTAAATATGTTTGTTTGCCTACATTGTTTCCATACATACACCATTTGTGCCAAATAACTAATGCCAGTATAGAGTCTACTGTGCTAAACAGTCTCAAGCAACCAAGTACACAAAGAGCTAGATATGGAAAGTCAGATTGTTTATTAATTATATCTGTATCATTAATGAAGCTGATATTTATGCTCAGGGTAATAATAGTAATGTCAATAATAGCATAAATAACTACCATTTCTTCAAGGTCTCTTGAATGCAACATGCTGTGTTGTTCATCATCTTGTATTATTTTGCTAGTTTTTTTAGTTTGGGGGCCATACCCTAAGTCCTTATTTCTAGCTCTCTGATCAAGAATCATTCCTGGCAGTGCTCAATAAACCTTATGGGATGCCAAGGATCAAACCCAGGTCAACTTCATCTGCATCTATTTTCAATAAAAATTTGTTCCAACAGAATCAGACTTTCAGAAGTGATGTTAATGTGTTTTATATACATGTTGATTAAAAAATTGGCATGTTGATTAAAAAATTGGCAGGAGGGACCTTTGTGGAACATAATGATGCTTAGGGTTTACTCTTGGCTCTGTGCTCAGGGATGACTCCTGGTAGGTCTGGGGAACCATATATGTGCCAGGTATTGAACTTGGGTTAGTTGTGTGCAAGGCAAGAGCCTTAACACCCGACTATCACTCCGACCTTAACAGCGCTTTTCAATTGGTGCTATATCCAGTGATGCTGGCAGTGGGGGTTGGGGCTCCTGGTGACATTTGTCCCCTTGGTGCAGGGTGCATCTGTGTGCTGCAGTGCTGGGTTGGGGAGACCAGTGGGGCCTCACCAAATGGTTTTTGGGAACACGTGGTGCCAGCAATTGAAATATGGGCCTCATATGTGCCTGGTCTGTGCTGACCAGGTGAGTTATGTCCCATATCCCCACAAGTTAACTGTGTTTAGGGTCATTCTCAGTGGTTCTTGGGATACTCCTGACTTAGTACCCCACTCCCATGGGTATTAAGTACCCATGGTATTGTTGGGAGACCATGCATTGTTGGGGGATAAAACCTGGACCTTCCAAATACAGTACATGTACTTCTTTAAGCTATCTTCTCAACCCCTTGTGTTGATTTTTTAATGATACATACCTGAGTCTTATATAATAATGATAAAAACACTCACCTGAGAAAAGCTGATCTCAAGGCGAGATTATCAGAGCCCCACCAAGAGAGAAATCGGTTTCAAAGCCCAGGTATGTGGGTCTCGGCAGATAAAGTCATTGAGTTTCTGTGGAGATGGAGCTGGGGGGGTACCTTTCCCCACCTCTGTCCCACCTGGAAGGCCTGATGGACTCACCCGTGAACTGATCCTGAGCTGTCTGCCATGTTCCAGAGACACAGACACATGGGGCAGAGCTGCTACTGGGTTTCCCCATGGTGGGCGGAGGCGCCACATCTCCCCTCTTTTTTATGGGGTTGGCTGTTTTCTTCTTGTGAAGTTCTACCAATGCCTGATATATCATAGATGTTAACCCCTTATCAGATGGGCATTGGGTGAATATTTTTTTCTGAGTGAAATTATTCAGAAACAAAAAGACAGATATAGAATGACTGCATTTATTAGTGGGATATAATATATACCAGTGTTCTAACTGAACACTGAATGTGGGCAAAGGGATATATATATAATAACCCATAAGTGTATATATGGCAAGCCACAATGTTTAAGAGATGGGGAGAGAGAAAGAGAGAGAAGAAAAAGTGCCTGCTATAGAGGCAGGCTGGGGAGAGGGGAGAGGGAATGTGGGGACTCTGTTGGTGGGAATAGGGTACTGGTGGAGGGACAGGTGCTGGAACACTGTATGACTGAAACCCAATCATGAACACCTATGTAATTGTCAAGGTTGTATAATAAAAAAATAAAATAAAAAACCCACAATAAGACAGTGTCAAAATCTTTCAAATGACATTTGAACTAAAGCTATCTCGCTTTTTCTTGCTCCTGTAAAGGAGTGTTCTCATTTTCATTTTTGTTTTTTTGCTTTTTGGGTCACACCTGGCAATGCTCAGGGGTTACTCCTGGCTCTGCACTCAGGAATTACTTCTGGCGGTGCTCGGGGGACCATATGGTATGCCAGGGATTGAACACAGGCCAGCATGGGCCAGCTGTGTGCAAGGCAAACACCCTACCTGCTGGACTATTGCTCCGGCCCTCATTTTCATTTTTTCAAATTAGCAGTAAAGTCTTTGGAAGGAAAATTTATCTATAATATTGCCACACTGTAACTGAATATTTCATAACAAACCTTTCCTTTTTGTTGTGTTTTTTGTGCCACACCCAGTGATGCTTAGGGCACACTACTGGCTGTGTGCACAGAAATTTACTCCTAATGGAACTCGGGGACCACATGGGATGCCAGGGATCAAATCCAGGTGGGCCTCATGCAAGGCAAGTACCCTACCCCACTGTGCTATTGCTTCGATTCTCTAGCAAACCTTTTTGTCTAAGAACAACTTATGAATACATCTAAGGTACACTGTAGTCAAGAAGCATTATAAGAACCTGTGGGTAGGTAGGTTTGCTCAATTGTGTGTGAATGCACACATATACTGCACGCCTGTTTGATCGCATCAGCAAGATGTATTGTGAAATCAAGTTTGCCTTAAGTTACCTCTGCCCAATTTATCACCCAACCAGTCATACTCAGATTATGCTGATCTCTTTCCTTCTAGTCTTTATCCCAATATACACTCTATCACCCCTCTCTCTCTTCTCTCTCTCTCTCTCTCTCCTAATCATCCTTTCAGCAAATCTCCCTTCTTTCCTTCCTGCCTTCTTTCCACCTTTTTTCCTTTTTCCAAAAGAGAACTAATGAAGGAACTTGAAGACAGACTGTTTTCCTATACATCCATCACAAGTCCCTGGGACAGACTTAGTTAATGTTTCACAGTGCTCCATTAACCTATGTTGATTTCAAATACAAACTACCCTGCACTTTAAGTAAATGTTTTCATTCTCTTCCCAGTAAGTCCCTCCCGCCATTACTGTCCCCACCAGCCCTCCCCTCCCATGATGTCTCCTGAGGTGCTTTGGTCTTCTCTAGAGCGTGCCCTGCCCTAAAATACTCTAAAAGCATTCCCACCCAGAAATATCCACCCTATAGGTAACACATGTATTCTACTATTTCAGTGCATGCAGATTTTTTATTTATTTTATTTTATTTTTACTTTTTGAGTCACACCTGGCGATGCTCAGGGGTTACTCCTGGCTCTGCACTCAGGAATCACTCCTGGCGGTGCTCGGGGACCATATGGGATGCTGGGGATCGAACCCAGGCCAGCACAGGCTGGCCGCATGCAAGGCAAACGCCCTACCCGCTGGGCTATCACTCCGCCCATTCATGCAGATTTTTTTAACCTCAATGGGTTGCAACATCTGGCAAGATTGGAAACTTTATCTTTAGTTTTAGAACAAGAATGTTGTTTGGAGAGTAATTCCCAATTGCTCCCCCTCTCCTCAAATTGTTTTAGGAACAAATTATTCAGGTAAATTAATGATTGTTAAATGACTTGGAGTATTTTCCTCTCTATTATGATATTCATAAAATGGACCTATGCATTTAACTCCCTTGAATGATGCTCTGCATGAGTAAGATGGTCCTTTATGGCTACCTTAGATGGACTGTTATCTTTATCTCTCTTTGTGAGGGTGGGGGAGTGTTTAAACCACAGCTGGAAGTGCCCAGGGATCAGTCCTGGCAGGGCATAGGGACTATGTGTCATGGGCTAGAACCCTTCTCAGCCATATGCAAGGAAAATCCCCACTGTACTATCTCTATCTTCTCTCTTCACCTCTCACTGCATCCGCTGCTCTAGAACCAATCCTGCCTATGTTTCAGCTTCTCTTTCCCCTTTCTTGATGTACCTTCCACTTGCTTTACTGGTCTTTTGGCTATTTGACAAACACCATAATCTTATGCTAACAGTTATCTTTTTTAAAAAAGTTTAAATAATCTAATTTCTTATCTGAGTCCCACGTAATATTTTTCACTTTTTTTTTTTTTTTGCTTTTTTGGGTCACATCTGGTAATGGTCAGTGGTTACTTCTGGCTCTGCACTCAGAAATTATGTGGTGCTCGGGGACCATATGGGATGCTGGGGATTGAACCCAGGTCTGATGCATGCAAGGCAGATGTCCTACCCACTGCACTATTTCTGTTTCCGCCCAGCACCCCATGTAGATGTTAAGCACCTTTAGGTCAAGACTTTTTATGATTCAATTATTACTTTTGGGATGGGGCATTGGAAGGGTGGAAGCAACCTAAAGACTATTGGCATACAAGTTTTCAACAAACGCTTCTTCAATATTAACTATGCAAATCATTGTTATGGAGGAATGCTACTTTTGAGTGTGTGTGTGTGTGTGTGTGTGTGCATTCAGGAACTATTCCTGGCTCTGTGTTCAGGAGGGACCCCTGACTATGCTTAGGAGAGCATATGTGGTGCCAGGATTTAAACCAGGGTTAGCCACATAGAACATCCTCATTCCACTAACTCACCCCCGGCTCCACCCTGCTCCAGTCCAACACTACAACTGAGGAATGACTTTTTAAAAATTTTTTTGGTGTTGCTCAGGCATCAGTCCTGGTTCAGTTTATAGGACTGTATGGGGTGCTGGGGATCAAACCGGGTCTGCTGTGTACTAGGCAAGGGCCCTACCTGCTCTCCTATAGCTCCAGCCCCACATACCAAACACTTCAGCAAGCAAGAGGACCTATTCTACAGATGAGAGAGCTCTTTCCTTCAAATATACCTAGACACGGTTACATAAAAATAACTAGTAATAAAATGTTTATCTTCCTGACCCTGAAAGAGCCCTTAATACGGTAGCACTAAGAAGGGTGAACAAGCAGTGCCATATATATATATATATATATATATATATATATATATATATATATAAAATATCACTGTATCACTGTATCACTGTCTTCCCGTTTATCATCGATTTGCTCGAGCGGGCCCCAGTAACATCTCCATATGTCCTGTCTCATGCTAGTAGAGCCCAAGGCATCTGCTTGCTCGGGAACATAAAGAGCCTCAATCCATTCCGGAATGAGGTCTATAATTGTTACTGGTATTTGTGGTCAGCAAGGTTCATATAAAATATATATTATACATAATATATTATATATATATATGTGTGTGTGTGTGTAGTCTTAAATATCTTCCAATCAAAGGAGAGGAAAACAGAAAGCCTGTAGGATTCTTAAATCTCTCACTAGTTTTCTCACTAGTGGAGTCTTTCTCTCTCACTAGTGGCATGTGTAAAATTGGAACTGTTGACTCATTGTTGTTCTTAGGTAAATGTGATCATGGCAGGAGTGGGGAGGAATGGCTCTGAAAGCTGGTACTGGAGCTTACAAGTGAGTCCCTAGGGCTTCCACTCCTCTACCTGACACTATCCCTAAGGCAAAACCTCTGCGTCATTAACCCTGTTCCCAGCAGATGGAATGTTACTTAGTGCTGGTTAGATCTGAGCCAAAGGAGCCTGGAGACCTGGGCTGCGGTTCTAGCTTTGATTCCAGCTATAGGATTAAGGGACTCAGATACTTTGAGTCTCAGTGAATACATCCATCAGTTCTGAGTGATAGGCTACATTTATCTTGCTGCAGGGACTTTAAGAGTTTTTCCTGATGCCCATTTTAATCTCATTTCGTTTTAAAAAAGTAGAGAAGAAAATATAGAGAGAGAAAGGAATTGTGGCAGTATGTTTGATAGGATCATGGCTTAGATGCCAGTTGGTACTGGCTAATCCTTCTGTCTTGGGAACTGAGTAGTAACGAATGCAGGTCTCACTGTGCTGAACTGTCAGATGCAGCCCATCCATCCAGCATCCCCTAGATGTGGACAGAGCCCAGAAAAATAAGTGTCTGAAATCTGAGGACAGTCTGGTTAAGTGGGATGATAGGCTTAAGGCAGCATGCTTTTTTACTTGTCGAGAAGCCCACAGCTCATGCTAGCCTGTCAAGAACTACAAAAGCACTTTAAAACAATTATCTGAACTTCTAGATAACCATGCCATAGGATGAGATAATTTTATTTTATTATATTTATATTTTGATTTTGAGGTCATGCCTGGTGATGGTCAGGGCTTATTCCAGCCTGGCATGCAGAAATCACTCCTGGCCATGCTCAGGGGACCAGATGGGATGCAGGGGATTGAACCTAGATTGGCCACATGCAAGGCAAGCACTATCTCTCAGGGCCAAGGATGAGATAATTTTTACTTCTCCATTGACATAATAATTTTTTCTTTTCAGTGCTTGGAGTGAACCTGGGGCCTTGTATGTGCAAGTTTAAAAATTCTACTACTGAGCCACGTCACCAGCACAACAATCTTTGGTCACAGAAGAAATTCAGATGTGCCTCTTTACATTCCAACTTACACACCACCTGCAGATGGAAATGTGTTTCTAGACTAAATACATTTAGCTTAGAACACATAGAAAGAACACATAGAAAGCTTCAACACAGCCCAGAGTAACTAATTACCTTTGCTAAAATAATAATCTTCATTGCCTGGAAACACTATTGGTTTAATCCTAGGTTGATTTACTTTAATTACTTTTCGATTGTTTTTGGTCTTGTTTTTCTTTGTGGGACAGGGCTGAGCCCCACTGACAGTACTCAGAGCTGACTCCTGGCTGTGTACTCAGAGATCACTCTAGCACAGCCATCTGCCAGCACTGGCCACTCACATGCAAGTTAAATACTACAAACCCATACCACCTCTCTAGCCCTTACTTTATTTATTTCAGAAAGGAAAACATATATTCTATTCTAAAAAAAAAAAGTGAAGAGAAGGTAGAAATTACATGTAACACTTTTTATTCTCCATCAAGCTTTCATATTTATTTACATAAATGTGATCACTCCAGGCTAGAAAGTGGGTAGGGCTCTTCCTTTGTATGCAACTGATCTGGGTTCAGTCCTTGGCACACATATAGTCCCCCGAGTCTTGACAGGAGTGAGCCCTGAGCACATCCATGCGTGTGGTCCCAAAACAAAAAATACAACAAAATGAAAAAATAAAGAAAGAAAGCTAAATGGAAATTGAAGAAGTGTGTGTGTGGTATGATTACTTTTGGGGGGTTGGGGGGGCACACACAGCTATGCTTACTCCTGGCTTTACAATCAGGGACCACTACTGGCGTGGCTCAGGGGACCATATGGGGTACTAGAGATTGAATCTGATAGGCTACATGCAAGACAAAAAGCCCTACCTGCTATACTGTTGCTCCAGCCCCATACCCTCCCTGTACCCCCTTTTCCCCAAAACAAATGCTACTGATTTATATCAGGAATTTAATTTTATTCTTATTAGTGTTTCACTGATATATATTATATATTACATATTATATATAATATTTATTGTATGTATGTGTATATATGTATATATATACTGTTATATATAGTTATATATACTGTTATATATACTGTTATATATAACAGTATATATATACTGTTATATATACTGTTATATATATATATATATATATATATATATAAAACAGTGTGTATACATATCTTCCTCTCCAAAGTTCTGTGTTTGAGTGAGACAGTTACATGTTTTGGAGTCATGTAACCTAATTTAGTCTCATCTTTAAATTGAAAATTCTAGTTATTTCTTCCTCAAAGATTGTTGAAAGAATTGAGTGAGATAATGTATTTAACTGTAGATATGCCAGTGAAATTCAATATAGTCAAGACTAATAGTATTCATCTTAACATCTGTTTAGAATTCCAATATAAGGGGACAGAGAGATAGTTCAGTGGGTAGGGCATTTGCCTTGCATGCATCTGACCCAGGTTCCATCCCTGGCGATCTATATGGTTCCCTGATCATCGCCAGGAGCAATTCCTGAGTGCAGAGCCAGGAGTAACCCTGAGCATTACTGGGTGTGACCCACAAAAGCAAAAACAAATCCAATATAAGAACACATTGAACAGTTTCTTGATAGACGTTCAATGCACCCTTTGATGTACAATTATAAACACAAAAACACTGCAGAAAACATCATTTTATGCACATAACTTAAAATTATTTTCCTATTACACCTTACATAAACATTTACAAAGTTTCAAAGTTTTCATTTCCAATGGCTTACAAAGTTGTTCGTGATGGTTTGTTATAGACACTCAACGCCAATCCCACCACCATAGCCCTTTCCTATCCCAGTTATCTCCAATTTCCCCAAACACCTCTTTAGTCTATCCCCAGAGCAGGTCCTCAATAATTGATTTTATATTGCTTGTTATCCCCTGTGTCGTAATCAGTATACCAAGAACAGTAACGATGATGGACCTCATTTCCATGACCTGAATGAATGGTTTGAGGCTATTTATGTTCCCGTAGCAAGCAGATGCCCTAGGGCTACACTAGCATGTGACAGGGAGGAATGGAGACATTACTGGTGCCCGCTCAAGCAAATCGATGAACAATGGGAAGACAAGTGATTGAAGTGATTGCTTGTTATAATTTGCTAAAAGAATGGTCAAAAAAATTTTCCTTGGAAAAAAAGTGTAGATGATGTATCTCACCATGGAGCTATTAAGTCCTTGTATAATATTACCAAGATGTTGTTACAGGTTTAGCTTTCTGTGTTGATATTTTGTTAAACAAGACTGGATGTCTTCTACATTGCATCCCATCCAATCTGGTGTGCTATGCCTGGTTTATTAGTGTTGTAGACTTTGAGATGTCTAGGAAGTCCAAACTTTTTAACAAGGTGAAACAGCTGGAGTTAAGTTTTTAACTGGTGGGGTTTTGGGCCAGGTGTCTGACTGCCATGACTTCTGGAAGTACAGGGACATGGGAAAGTAGCCCATTCCCAACTGTGAAAACCTGGAGATTTCGGTCAAAACCTGCATACCTATTGACTTTTGCAATAGACTTAATTCCTGAATGATGCTTCATCCTGAGTAGGGGAATCTGGCCGAGAGCATGGAGGCAATTGTGGGGTGTGGAGGCTTTCAGCTGCTGGGACTCTGTTTGATCAGGTGTGGGGGGTTCACTTGCCCCCCTCCAAATACCCACAATGTCTCAGCTTAGTGAGGGGATCTGGAAAAATATCTGCATTTTGTTGATCATTCTTGTGATTTATTTTTGAGTCTTTGGATTGTGGCCTGTAAAAGAGCTTACATGGTGCAAGAAGTGGCTTGTGCTATGCACATAACTTTTATGTCACAATATGTAGCGTGACTTTCTTTACATAAACATCTGTGAATGGGATTGCCTGGGCGAAGCAGGCATGAGCATTTTATTTATTATATATATATTTTTTTGCTTTTTGGGTCACACTAGGCGACACTCAGGGGTTACTTCTGGCTCTTTGCTCAGGAATTACTCCTGGTGATGCTTGGGGATAATATGGGATGTCGGGATTGAACCTAGGTTGGCTGCATGCAAGGCAAATGCCCTACTGGCTGTCCTATCACTCTGGCCCCAGGTATGTGCATTGTAAATGTGCATTCAAAATGCACATACCTGGGGCATTCCTAAGAGATGCTGTAGCCATTTAAACTTGCTCAAGAACTATTCTCTTAATTTCTCTTCATATTATTTGTTACACATAAGTTTATTGCTAGTGTGTCATAAAAATCAAAGATGCCAGAAATTTCCTCAGCAAGAATTAATAAATAACCTCAGAGCATTCCTTCTAATAACATCATAATTAAAAATGGTAGCATCTAACTTAATCCATAAGAAATAAATTTTTCTGTATGGTTTGAGGTAGATAAAGATTAGTGAAAATTTATGTGATTTGTTTTTTGTCATGGTGATTAGCGCTATGCAGGTTTATACAAGGTACACATAAGTTAGCCTACTTTACTATTTGTGGTGATATTCTCAAACTTGCTTCCTTCCCCCACCCCTACCCATAATATACTTGGAAGCTTTTTGATACCAAAACGGAGAGACATAGCTCTTCTTTCCTTGTTTAGATGACATAGCGATAGCATGACTTATGCCTGGTTTAGTCACCACCCTATTGACAACAATGGATAGTTTCCCCTTTTAACTCCTGAGCCAGTGATACATCCTGTATCTTATCTTGTTATGACATGTGTCAATGTTTCTCATAGAGATGTAGGGTCATGAAAGTGCTGTTTTTATTTTAACAGGTACTGAGTTTCTCATAGGGATAAGGGGTCATGAATGTGCTGATTTCATTTTAACAGGTACTGAAAACTTGTCTTCTAACTTAGCTTACTAAGTTTACAGCTATACCAACAGTCTGATAGCAATAGTGCTGGAGGCTAGAGAGAGAGAGAGAGAGAGAGAGAGAGAGAGAGAGAGAGAGAGAGATAGGGGTTAAGGTACTTGCCATAGCCATGCCTGACTCTGGTTTGAATTCTCAGCACCACATATGGTTTCCTGGGCACATACCGGGCTTACTGCTGAGCACAAGTCAGGAACAGTTTCTGAGAATCACCAGATATATACCTAACCAGCGTCCCAACCCCATCCCCTGCCAAGCCGTGCCAAATAAAAGCATTTACTTTTCCAGTTCCTAATTCTCAAAGTCTGTTCCCAAATTCAACTCTGCTGTCTGTTTTACTAACATGACACTTATGGTAGAATCAGGCAAATCCATGAATGAGACCTGGGCTTAGAAACTATGGAATTGTTGTTTTTTTTTTTAGTTTCTCTTCAATCATCTCTTTTTTAAAAAAAGTATTTTATTATACCACCATGAAATATACAATTACAATTACAAAGATGTTCATATTTGGGTTTCGGTCATACAGTGTTCCAGCACCCATCCCTCCACCAGTGCCCATCTCCCACCACCAACGTCCCCGATTCCCCTTACCCCTCCCAGCCCACTTCTATAGCAGGTTCTTTATTTCTTTCCCTTTCTCTCTATCTCTTTCTCTTTCCCTTCCCTTCCAGATTGTGGATTACAGTATATACATTAAAGGGTTGTCATGTGTATTTTTTTTGCCTGTATTTAATGCTCAGTTCTAGGTTGGTATTAATACTTTTGACAATTGTTAGCACATTGTTCCATTTTCTGTCTTATCTAGCCTCTGACTCCCACACGTTTGTGATAATTTCCACCTTTGACAAGACCTCCTGATCCATGTTTCACTTGACCTTGGATATTGGTATCATAATAATATTATGATATTGGTATCATAATAATATAAGAACTAATTTTTTAAAGGTCACTTGATCACTTGACATCCCATTATTCATCGATTTTCTCGAGCAGGCACCAGTAACATTTATTAATTTTTTTAGTGGTGCTGAGTGAGGGACTGCTCCTGGTTTAGTGCTTGAGGATTGCACTTGGCAGTGCTTGGGGGCGGGTGTCATGAAGCACCAGGGATTGAACTGGGCATTCTGCATGTAAAGCATGTACTCTAGTCTTTTGAGCCATTTTCCAGTCCTTATTATGCTTCTTTTCAAAAACAGGTGGGTAAGTGAGGATAAAATATAAAAGGAGCAAAAATAAGGAGAGAATTAACCAAACTTGGTTTGTATTTTTGGCTCCTATCATCAATCTAGAATTAGGGGCTACCAGTTAGTGACATTTAGGTAAAATTCAGGTAATAGGGATTGTTGAAACCAACAGTTTCTCTTCTTGATTAATCATGGAGTTAATGCAAATTCTGTTATATCTACAAAAATCAGTATGAAGTATACGTATTATGTGACAGTTCCATCAAAAGTATCTTGTGTAGAATATAGGGCAGATACAATGGAGCGACCAAGCACATATAATTTGCTCACAAATCCAAAGCACTCCCACATTGATTTTTTCAGTTGTCTAATCCCCAGTCACTGACAGAAAAATGGCTTACTGTCAGAGTATGGTTATACTTAAAACTACAAAAACATTAATCTTTATGCCTTTAAATTCAAAGTATCTTTTTGGTACTTTTCTTGGCATTTTATTAGGGTCATTTAAGTATGCTTTGTCTTCTCTAAAATGTTACAACAAAAATACCTAAATACTCTGATTTGTTGATGATTTTGCTTCTAATAATCCATGATACTAGTAGTTGTCTTAAAATTTCCAACTATTTCTGAAACTAATTATGCTGCAATAATGATGAATAGAAAATTGTTTTCAACTGAAAAGATGGCTTTCATAATGTATTAAAGCACCTTGTTTGGTAACTAGCATAAAAGGGACATGTAGACACCATTTCTGAGACTAATTGTAAGTTCAGTCCCTATTGAAATGACATGCAAATACATTTCTAGTTTAAAGACTCTGAAGTGTTTCTTTTCCAACAAATGCTTCACTGACAAGAGGAGACAGTTGTGAACTTCTGAGTTCATACATACACACAAATATTTTATGGGATTTACCTACTCTAGAGAACAAAACAGACCTGTCCTTATTGTGTAGAGCAGTGTAAACAAGTGATATTTGACTCTCTCCCCAGTGGCAGATTTTGTTGCATTTTAACTGGAGTAAAATGCATTTTTCACTGGTGCCTGTGAAATATGGCCAGATTAATATTTGAAAAGCCAAATAGCATCAGAGCAATGATAAAACAGGACCGAGCCTGAGAGGTGTTGTGTATCTCTAGCTGTAATTGCTCCCTCCCATGTTATTTACACATAAGTATCATTAATACCAAAGATAGGAAACCTTTCCAACCAAATATGTCACTTGTCTCTTCAAGTCTTTAGTAGTTGCGTGCTTATCTATTTCCAGTCAAATGTATTTCAGAAAAAAAACCCTCCAAAAAAAAAAAAAAAAAAACAACCCAGAGTGAGAGACCCGACAATACAGTGTTATCGAATGTTTTCAGCTGAGACCCACATGTCATTCAGCATTCAGACATGCTTGCGCTTGATTGATGGATGGGTTTGTGACAAATAAAACTAGGATCAACAGCTTTGCACCTTTCCCCCCATCAGGGACCAGAGTAAAGCATAACTCTATAACAATAGTGGGATTAGGGATGCATTAGCTCGCCATCGACCAAAACCATCCATTCCCATCAATACTTTGCACGTAATAACCTGAAGCTATGATAAGGAAACAAAAGAAGGAGAAAAGGGACAGGAGAAAACAAATCAATAAAAGAAGGGAATGTCTGAAAGATGCACTGTCCAAATGAATTTTTTTTCCTTGCTTTGCTGGGCTAATGTCTCTGAATGTGAAAACAATCCTTTGCCCACAGTTTTGATGGGGATTTGGATTGGTATACTGTTGAAACACAAGTTTGGCATCTGCAGACTGATATTCAGATTAGGTTTATTTTTCTGCAAGCCAGAAGTGTTACAGTATTTGCTGTTAACCTGTGTCCATAAGATAGCTCTTAAAAAGACAAAGGGTGTTTTCACCTGAATGACACGGAATCTGAAAGACCAATTTTGGGATAATCAGAGTATTTTCCTGCATAGACACAATTTTCACATCCAAATCCTTAGCACAGTCATAAGAATTCTCTCAAATTTGGGCTATTATGAAAAATCTTAATTGACTAGTTTGCTAAGATTCACAGAGTGCATGTTTTTATCTCTTATCAGACAGACTACTGTCCCCTTTATGAAAACTAATACCTGTCTTAGAATAGCTTTACTTTTTAAGCAGATTTGTTTCTTGGCAAAAAATCTTTTGACAAAAATTTATCTTCATTTTCAAGTCATAGAATATTTTGATGATAATTTTATCATTTTCCCCCTACAAACAATGGACCGTTAAGCTTTTTTATTCAGGTTTTTTGTTCCTTTTCTCTAGAGTGCTTTTGAGTTTTGTATTACCGATCATATTTGTCCTAATTTACAATTTATTCTAATTGGCCATTGAATGGACCAATATGGCTTTCTCCTGGTGGGGATGAACATTAGTGATGCTTGTTCTGCTTGGAAGAAGAGGTGTGAAAGGAGGAAAAGCTCAAGTTCTAATTGGGGAGCACGTGAGCTTGGGACAGGCACTTCATCATTTTTGCTTCAGTTTCCAGCCTTAGAATAAGAAGAGAATTATATAGCCTAATTCCTCATTATCACCATCATCCCATCATTAATATTATCATTATTCCGCATTGACATGCTGTAGTGCTTCATTACTTTATTCAAGTTTGCAAAGTGTTGAGAAGAAATAAAGCCCTTTAGTCCCATCCTCCTTTTCGAGGTCTGTGGAAAGACAGGGGCTTGTCCCTCTATTTTAGTAAACATAGAAGGAAAAGAGAAATTGCCCTGCATCTAAACAAACACGTAGAAGATTCCGAGCCAGAAAAAATACCTTCTAAAATAAAATAAAGGCCAGGGAATCCAAAGATTTAAAAGAATTTCCAGATCATAAAAAATTTAAGGGTGCTCAGCTGTTTAGAATAAATTCTAGTTAATTTTCAGAATATAAACCTTATTTCAGGTAGTACAATTTCAATGATATACTTATTAAATCCACTGAAGATTTTGGCTTACATTGTTAAAGGTCATGGGTCTAGTAGACAGGAAATGTGGCGATGTTTCTATAATTATAAAGAGAACAATTTCATGTTTAATTATTATTTTGGATATTTTCTCTGGGCCTAAAATGGCCAAAATTATTAAAGCTGTACATAGCTGGCTCTCAGGTCATATAGTGTTGTGTGTGTGTATGTGTGTGTGTGTGTGAGAGAGAGAGAGAGAGAGATCATTACTGATACTTCTGAAAACCTCTGGCTAAACTGAAAACCTTTCAGGTAACGAATGTGATTAAAGGCAGATGGTCAACTTTTTGGCCCTCAAATTTGACCTATTTTATAATTGGTACAATCCATTGGGTATTTTCTTTTAGATCCTAAGTATAAGGCCAGTGGCAGGGCACTCCAAGTAAATGATTTTGTGGGAAACCTCTGCTGAAGATAAATGAATTCCCAATGCCCAATCCTGATACCTGTGAGTGGGTTTATTTCATCCTCAATAAGGATACTCTCTACTTATACATCTGCTCCTGTAAAATATAGAGCAGGCATTGGCCTCTGACTCTGGCCACCTTTATAACTATGTGCAAGAAGAGTTCCAGGGCTTTCCAAAGGACTAGGATTTTAACATAAAAGTACATTACTAAGCTCAGTCTGTGTTTTAATGTAAGTAGGAGCATGACCTCTGCCACTATTGGGAGATATATAGTATGTGCCCAATTGCTAGCCCAGTCAACTTTCAAACTTTCTGTGAAAGCTTTGTAAAGTACTATTCCATCAATGACCCTATACATATCTAACTTGTTTCCATTTAAGATTCTATAAGTGAAAATGCAAGATACACACATGTACACACATATGCACACACACTCACTTATGTATATCTCTACATGATAGGTATTTGGAAGTTTTGGATATATATTATATGGGGGAGTGTCACACTTGATGGTGTCAGGGACCAATCCTGGTGGTGCTTGGGGCATGTATGTGGTGTTGGGGATTAAACCAGGGTCAACCATGTGCAAGGCAAGAGTCCTACTGACTGTACTATTGCTCCAAACTGAGATTTGGGCATATTTACTATATTATCTATTTAAATTTTTTAATATACCATTATGAGGAACCGCACACCATGAGGGCTGCCATCTTCCACATCTGGACTCCCCTCTTGTCAGAACTCCACCCAGCAGAAGAGCTGATCACAGCCCGGCTCACACGGCCACTTGGTTCATCAATAAATGCTCAAGTTTTGAGGTGACTATAAGAGAATCCCACCCGCACGGCAGAGCCTGGCAAGCTACCCGTGTCGTATTTGATATGCCAAATACCAGTAACAATTATAGACCTCATTCCCATGACTTGATGGAATGGTTTGAGGCTTTTTATGTTCCTGGAGCAGGCAGATGCCCTTGGACTATCTCACATGTGCCAGGACATATTGAGATGTTACTGGTGCCTGCTTGAGTGATCGATGATCTATGGGAAGTCAAGTGATCAAGTGACCATGAGATATTGTAATGTGTATATTCCAACTCAGAATAAATCCCTAAAACAATGTGTCTTCAGCTTGTCAGAGCCCCACCCAAGAGAGAAGCTGATCTCAAGCCCAGATATGCGAGTCTCGGTGGCTGAAGTCACTGGGCTTCCATGGAATTGGAGCTGGGGTCCCTTTCCCCATCTTTGTCCCATCCGGGAGGCCTGGTGACTCATCCACGAATTGCTCTTGGGCTGTAGGCAGTGATCCAGAGACACAGACACATGGGGCAGAGCTGCTACTGGCTCTCTCCATGATGTGTGACTGCTTTGCAGCCATGGTACGTCAAATTAGTAGAAACCAACCACATTTGAGAAATTCAGATGGTCAATGCAAGAACAGAAATAGACCAGATTAGCCCATAACAAACCAGAAAATAAAAAGTCATGAATTTATTAATATCATTGCCATATATGGGCTGCAACGGTTAATATAATTGGTCCCAGCTGAGGGAGCAGGCATGGGGATGGGGGGGCAGTGGAAAATGAGTGTCTTTGGTCGTGGAAACACACTGGTGGTGGGATTTGTGTTGGGTGATGAAATATTAAATGAAAAAGTGAAAAATAAATAAAACAATGTATTTCCCAATACTAATTATATATAACCGAATACTATACATAATACCTGTAATTAATTACTCAGAATTATTAATTTACATGGACAGGGATATACATTTGATTCATGAGAATCTCTACATATGCATAGACACATATTTCTAAGAAATTAAAAACCTCATAAATACTAGTGTTTTGAACAATCATAGTGAAAATCAAAGTCTTTAGCACAATGTTAAATGGAAAGGTATATTTTTCTGTCATTCTAGGACTAGCCCAAAGACAGTGTATAATGATCACTACAGTATATGTATTATTATAAAATACATATACCAGTTTTCTTATGGAAACTGAAAATATCAACTCAGGTTATGTCTAAATGTAAACATGAGACAATTTAGAGCTGGATATAAATACTGTGACTAGAATACAACTATAAAGTAAGGCTTACTAAAATATGCAAGTTTTCCCTTCTCTTTTATTGCCAAGCTCCACATCTCCAGTTTCTTTCATAGTCACAAAAAACCAGAGAGACTCTAAAGCTGCTTGCACAAACTACTGCCCAAAGGCCTCCCCCTTGTTTTTCCAAGTTTTATTGCAACACAACCACACTTACATGTTTATATATTCCTACGACTTTTTTTTTGTCCTCTAAGGACTGAGTTGAGTAGTTATGTATCTGTATGCCATCTGGATTGAATTGCAGCTCCTGCTGCCCAGCCCAAATCCATATGTTGAAGTCCTAACCACCAGAACCTCAGAATGAGTCTTATTTGGGGAAACAGGGTCATTGCAGCTGTAGTTAGTTAAGTTGGGGGTGAGGGTCAGTCAGCCGGGAGAAGGGTTGACTCCTAAATTCAATGTGATTGGTATTATAAAGAAGAAAGATTAGGATACCACCATGCACACAGGGAAGAGCCCTGTCAAGAAGAGAGCAGACTTGGGGATGTGGCAACAGAGGAACAAAACTGATTCACGGCAACTACTGCTTAGTGAGGGGGCAGACAGATGGGCTGGATTCTCGCAGCCCTCTGAAGGAACCACCCCTTTGACACCTTGGTTTTAGCCTTCAGACTTGTGAGGCAATCAAATTGTGTTGTTTTAGTTACCTAGTTTGTGAACCTTTATTATAGAATCCCCAGCAAACCAAAAATACGCTCCAACATACAAAGCCTGTAACATTCACTATTTGCCCATTTATTAAAAGTGTTCCCACCCTTGCTTAATGTCCTGATTTAATCTTCAGGGAATAAGAAATGGGAGTTAGTCACAAATGACTCGGTGGTGAGACATGAAATCCCTCCTTAAAATCTCTTCACATAGCTTCAGAAAAGTGTAGAAATGAGACTTATTGATTTTTCCTTATGGACATATTTCAAAATATACAAACATAGACACATACACAGTTTAAATCTATGCATATCCTAAGTTTTTATGAGGAAGGAGCTATAGATGATAGTCAAGAAATGACTAAATGATTAAAAGCCAATTTAGGCTAAATTTGTGAAATCACAGGGTCAAAAAATGATTCATTTGACTTGATTTAGACTTCAAATCTGTGTGCTTGTTTAACTCAGCTGTTTGCTAAGACCCATCTCTGGTCTTAGCCAAATACTGCCTGGTAGTTTGATGCTCATTAACAATCACAAATCTTTTTATGAGAAATGTCAATGATTTATGTGCCAGTGTAACACAAACATGTGGTTTATATTTCCCTTGCAATGTGCATGAGGTTAGAATGAAAGAGCTGGCTACTTGGCAAAGGTCATCTCTTGGCAGTTGGAGGCTTGGTTTTGCTGATTCCACCCCCAATTTGGAAAAGCAGATGGAGACACTTTTACCTACCTCCAAAAACATCTTAATCCACTAATTTATAATTAATGAGCCGAAAAAGAAGCCAGTTTGAATTGGTAGGGGGAAATACTTAAGAATTAAAATCTTTTATGAAGGACTGGGGAGGTTCCTCAAAGGACTGGACTTTACAATCTGGGGTATCTCAAGATTCCCTGAACACTGCTGAGAGTGACCCCTAAGCACCTTACCAAAAGTAGCCCCCGAGAATTGCAGGTATGGCCTCCAAACAAACCACACACACACAAACACACACACACACAAACACACACACACACTACCAGTGGTACTCAGGGTCTACTTTTGTCTCTCTATGCAGGGATCACTCCTGATGGTGCTCAAGGAACCATGTGGGGTACTTGGAATTGAGCCAGATTCAGCCAAGTGCAAAGTAGAAGACTTAAACCCTGTACTATTTTTCTGGCCCTTCTCTCTAGTTTTTCTTTTCTTTGCCTGTCTGCCTGCCTGCCTGCGCCTGCCCCTCCCTCCCCTCCCTCCCTCCCCCCTCCCTCCCTTCCTTCCTTCCTTCCTTCCTTCCTTCCTTCCTTCCTTCCTTCCTTCCTTCCTTCCTTCCTTCCTTCCTCCCTTCTCGCCTGCCTGCCTGCCTGCCTGCCTGCCTCCCTCCCTCCCTCCCTCCCTCCCTCCCTCCCTCCCTCCCTCCCTCCCTCCCTCCCTCCCTCCCTCCCTCCCTCCCTCCTTCCTTCCTTCCTTCCTTCCTTCCTTCCTTCCTTCCTTCCTTCCTTCCTTCCTTCCTTCCTTCCTTCCTTCCTTCCTTCCTTCCTTCCTTCCTTCCTCCATTCCTTCCTTTCTCTCTCTCTTTCTTTTGCAGTTCTAATAGGCCTTTACTAATCACCATTAATAAAACAAGCTCTGCTTCTACAGAGTTAGTGCTACTAAGTGCACTAAGTGCTAGTAGCACAAACTTAGTGCTACTAAGTTTGACACCTAATATATGCTGGCGCCTGGGTTCAAGCAAAGGGACTCTGGTTAAGAGTTTAGACTCGTAGCCACACTCCATTACAATACTGAGAGTCAGGTTGGAGAGAGAGACCAGGATAAGGCACTTGCTCTTATGCAGCCTACCCCTGGTTTGACTCCTGACACCACATATGATTCCTTGAGCCCCATCTGGAATAACTGTCAGGTGTGGCCTCCAAACACAATTCTAGGAGAAAATACTTTTTCAGTCTAACCTGGATTATGAAATCCTCGCTTTTAAGTCGTATATGTAATTTATTTTTCTTTTTGGGTCACGCCGGGCGGCCAGCGCCATCTCAGAGCTGGTCAGCACGGCCTGCGGGTTCCAGCTGCACCACGGCACAAACATTCCCTTCAAGCGCCTGTCAGTGGTCTTCGGGAGCACACGCTGCTGGTGACCGTGTCAGGCCAGAGGGTGTTTGTGGTGAAGAGGCAGAACCGAGGCCGTGAGCCCATTTACGTGTGAGGCTGTCGGAGGGGCCCGTGTCAGACGACGACAACCCCGATCCTCCACTCTTGGCTTTCTGCACCCCCAGCTCACCCCTACTCACCAGGACCGAGGTGTGGGGACTTTGTGCTGATAGGGGCCCAGGGGCCCCCCTCTCCTCCCCGCCCTCATAATAAACATGAGCCCAACGTTTCCAGCAAAAACAACAACACACACACTCTGTGTGAGTGTGTGTGCGTAAAAGGGTGATGCAGGTGTTATCTCAGGGGTTATTCCTGGCTCTGCACTCAGGAATTACTCCTGGCGGTGCTTGGGGACCATAAGGGATACCAGGGATCGAACCCCGGGTCGGCCGCATGCAAGGCAAATGCCCTACCCGCTGGACTATCGCTCCGGCCTCAGTAAGACATATATGTAAAATTAATGGTAAGGAAGAAACCATGTCATGGAAATGGGAGTCCCAAGCAATTTTATAAAGGAGACACGGTAGGTCAATGACTATTTTTTCCTTGTGAAGTTTTATAAATGCAGATACAATTGACATTATATTAGCTGCAGGTGCACAACATATTGTTCTTGTATATGGAAAAGTGACTATCACAAAAAAAATCTAGTTAATGCACGTCACTATAGTTAGAGACATTTTTCTTATAATGAAAGCCTTTAAGATATACCTACCATATGGTACTGGATAACCCCAGATTTAGGGTTTTTTTAAACTTGTTTTTTCATCAAGGCACATGATTTACGAAGTTCCTGAGTTGAGTTTCAGACATACAATGCTCTAGCACCAATCCCACTACCAGTATTAAGTTCCCTTCACCAGGGTCCTCAGGTTCTTCTTACCACAACCTGCCTCTATGGCAGGCACATTTTTAAGTTTGGATGTCGTAGTTTGTATCTTGTAGTTTCATTGTTAGCTAGCAGTTAAAAAATATTTTAACATAAAATTGTTAATGCGTAGTTCTTTTATACAAATGCACCACACGTGTGCACACACATCTGAGACTTTACCTTTCCATTTACACTCAGATCTTTTCCATTGGTTCAGTACTCCCCTTGGTCCAGGATACGTGGATAGGGGCAGGTCTGTACCTTTTATTCCCCATAACCCTCAGTGAGCTATCTCTTAAACCCAAGTCAGCATATAGAAAACCCTCTATGCGTTAAAAGTAGAGACAGGTTGAAACTAATAGATTTTATGCTGCTCACAACTTCACGGAAATCAAATGTGACATTGGAAGAAACCAATCATAGTGTTTTTTCAGTTCTGGTGCTGAAAAGGTAGTTCTACTGCAATGTGTTGCTGTAAAATGCCAAGACCTCTATAACTTGTTTTTTCTGAATAAAACTGGACACGTAACGGCATGTTACTCATACTCAGCGTTTATTTAGTCGACAGGGACTAGCTGTCACCAAATTCCAGGTTTGTATGATAACAGAGAACTCAAAACTTCTGTTTAAAAGAAATCTCTCTCTCTCTCTCTCTCTCTCTCTCTCTCTCTCTCTCTCTCTGTGAGTGTGTGTGCGTGTAAAGGGTGATGCAGGTGTTATCTCAGACACCACAGGGACTCCAGGTTCTGTATGCAAGAATACAGGAATACAGGAATTCAGGAATATGTGGTACTCACATATTCTGTGCTGGAAACAGAACTAGGGTCTACATTGGCAGTACCTTACCTCTGGCACTATCTTTCCCCCTTTAAAGCTTCTTCTGGGTTATTATTTTTTATTATTATGAAGTCAAGGAGCTTTACTTTTTTTTCATTGTGTGTATAAAAACACACCACTCTTCACAGTTTCTTTATTCAGTCACCTGTTCTTTTTTAAGATTTTATTTTTAATTTTTTATTATACCACAGTGAAACATACAGTTACAAAGGTGTTCATAATGGGTTCTTGGTAACACAGTATTCCAGCACCCATCCCTCCACCAGTGCCCCATCACCACAGCCAATATACCCATACCCCCTCCCGCCCACCCCCAGGCTGCCTCAGTAGCAGGTACCCCCTTTTCCTCTCTCTCTCTCTCTGTGTGTCTCTGTCTCTGCATCTCTCTCCCCCTTCTTAGGAGCTTTACTTTTAGTCTGGCCAACTTTCTCCATCAATCCTTCCTCTACTAGGTCAAATCATTTTCTCTTCAGAATGGTACCCAAAGGAAAAAAAATCTCATAGGCATGTTAATGGAAACTCACCACACTCATTGCTTCTCTGAATAAAAAGTAAATTTTTCCAGTGCTGGATATAAACTCAGATTTTACACATTTAAAGCAGGCACTCTATCACTGAGACATCTCCCTGGCACATGAAATTAATTTCTGACATTAGACAGTAATTACCAAGTCATTTCTGATATTAGTAACTGCATAGGGGGCATATTTGTGTGGATTTGCAAGGAATCCACTGAAATAAATACTCTGGGGTCAATACCCCAGGCAGACCCCATTAAGATGTCATGATCGTGTGGGAAGTAGGATTAGGGAATTTGTGTATGTGTGTAAATGGATCTATCATTTGATTCCTCTAAGGAGAAGAAATTTTCTATTTTGAGAACTACTGGTCCTCATCATTATTCAATACCTTTGGGAGATGGAAAATTGTGGTATGGTTCAAAGAACATGCCTATATTAGGATTTTGATGACCCAAATGAACTATGCAAATTATGAGATCTAAAAGCTTATGTGGGTTACTTTAACAATGCTGGACAGGGCTGGAGTGATAGCACAGCAGGTAGAGCATATGTCTTGCATGTAGCCAACCCTGGTTCAATCCCCACCATATATGGTCTGCTAAGCACTGCCAGTAGTATTCCCAAATCACAGACCAGGAATAATCCCTGAGAGCAGAGCCAGAAGTAAACCCCAAACATTTCCAGGTCTGGCTCAAAATTAAAAAATTAGCTTATTAATTAAATAAAACCATGCTGGACAATGGAATTGATGGTTTTTATTACAGGATAATATAAGGTCATTTGGATGACTTCATTGTAGTGTGACATTTAACATCGTGTAGCATGATGCCTGCTATATTATAATATATGTGTTCCTCTTTACCCCCTTCTTATCTCTGCTGTCTTGTGACATAGGATCCACTTGAAGCCAAAGTTCATACAATGGGTGACTTTTCCCTTCTGTCCTTGTCCATTTAAATTATCTCCTCCTCCCGCCAATATTTCCATAGGGCCTAGTTCATTCTCAGTGTCCTGCCCTGGTTTTAGTCTTCTTCTTCCCAGCTCATGGAGTCTGATGCTTATACTGAAATATATTTTCCATGACTGAGAATCTTAGAGGTCTGGAGTCCTGAACCTCTGTTAGATTGGGAGGAGCAGAAGGGTCAGCAGAGTGCCAGTGGTGGGGATCATGTTATAAAGAGTTTATCATATGTTAAGTATTTTACACGCAATTTACTCATTTATCTGCCTGGTAGCTCTGCAAGAAAGGTATTATTAGTACCACTTTACAAAGAAGAAAACTGAGGTAGGGTTTTTAAAGTGAAATAGTTAGGAGCCAGAGTAGTAGTATAGTGGGTAGTGTGCTTGCCTTTATACATGGCTGAGTGGGGTTCAATCCCAAATCTGCTAGGAGTAATCTGAGTGCAGAGCCTGTAGTAAGCACAGCAGGTTATGTGCCTCTAAACAAAACCAAACAAACAAAAGGTTTCACAGGTCCGTCTTCTTGAGCAGTAGTAAATTGACAATCCCAGTTTAAAAAATAATTTGGTTATGATCTCATGGTTGGGTTTTAGCAAATGGAATAAGATATAAATACTATCCAATAATTTCCAGGACCAGCAGCTAAAAGAATCCCTCATGTTCTCTTTTTCTACTTGGAGAGTCTGGGAAGACATTAGATGACAGAGTAACAGCATCAGGGAGGACCACCCAAATCTTATCAGTCTCATGGCAGGACTGTGTCTTACTGGAGACTGGGGGAAGCTGACTGATAGACAGGGTGTGAAGCCAAGTAGTCAAAATATCAACTTGCTCTGCTTTAGTCTCATGATATATACAGCGATGGGAGATATATGAAGAAGCAAACAAATGAGAACAGAAAGAAAGAAAACCTAAAATGTGCCTTAGTTATGAAAAATTAATACTGACTACTCTTAGACTCATGTCTTAGAGACAGACATGGGGCAGAGCTGCTACTGGCTCTCACTATGCCCAGACGCTCATGAGGCACCCGGCAGGGATGGCAGGTTCTAGCCCTGGCCCGCCACCCCAGCAGAGCCTCACAACAAGCCAGACGACCCCCACTCCATGAGGACCTCCATTTTCCACATCCTGACTTCCTCCTCGTCAGAACTCCACCCAGCAGACCAGCCTATCACAGCCCGGCTTGCGCCGCCACTTGCGCCAAGCGGTTCATCAATAAATGCTGGATTTTGAGATGACTACAAGAGTATGCTACCCACGGCAGAGCCTGGCAAGCTACCAGTGTCGTATTTGATATGCCAGATACCAGGAACAATTATAGACCTCATTCCCATGACCTAATGGAATGGTTTGAGGCTCTTTATGTTCCTAAAGCAAGCAGGTACCCTTGGGCTCTACTTACATGAGACAGGTCATATGGAGATGTTACTGGGGCCCACTCGAGCAAATCAATGATGAACGGGTAGATAGTGACAGTGACTCTTAGTTAAGTGAATTATCACACAGTTATTATTCATAATATTGACTAACAATGGTGAATTTTATATAATTTTATTTGTTTTTCCATACTTAAAAGGTGTGATGTATAAGTTAAAAGTCACACCCAGTCTCAGAGCTGAGAGATATGTACTTGATGGATTTACTTGTTGTAGACACCAGTCATGCTCACAAATTAAATATATATAAAAGTATGTATTAGGGTAAAAACTTATAGTGTGAGCATAGTGAAGCCATTCTAAAGTTCCTAATCAACATGAGTCTTAAGGTATAGGTTGACTTATCATTACACCAAATTTTAAGCCATATTAATATATTACACAAATACTCCAGAGGCAAGAAAACTTTATGACTTATCTGATATTTTGTCTTTAGTTATGTGTTTATCGATAAATGGTTCTATCCTACAGGTCACATGATCACAAATACTTCAGTGAAATTGTTTTGTTTGTAGGTTACATGTTTTACATAGTATAAACTAGTACAAAGTCTGATTATATGTAGTCAGAATTATAACAATTACCTTCTTAAAAAGAAAATTGATTTGGGGGGCCAGAGTGATAGCACAGCGGGTAAGGCATTTGCCTTGCATGTGGCCAACCCGGGTTCGATCTCCGGAGTCCCATATGGTCCCTGAGCACTTCCAGGAGTAATTCCTTAGCATCACCAGGTGTGACAAAAAAAGAAAAAAAAAGAAAATTGATTTTTTTTTAATTTTTTTTTTTTGCCTTTTTGGGTCACACCCGGCAATGCTCAGGAGCTACTCCTGGCTCTGCACTCAGGAATTACTCCTGGCGGTGCTCGGGGGACCATATGGGATGCCGGGATCGAACCTAGGCTGGCAGAGGCCGGCCGCGTGCTAGGCAAACGCCCTACCCGCTGGGCTATCGCTCCGCCCCAGAAAATTGATTTTTAATGTTCACTTTGAGGATCAGAAAACTCATACTTTTCTTGCTGTAATTGTTGTTGCTTGTTTCGTTTTTTGGGCCACATCTTGCAGTGTCCAGGGGTTACTCCTGGCTCTGTGCTTAGGAATCAATCCTGGTAGAGCTCAGGAAACTATGTGGTGTGGGGAATCGAACCTGGGTTAACTGGGTGAAAGGCAAATGCTCTTTCTGCTGTACTATCTCTCTGGCATTCATACCTTTATGAAAAGAAATTTAAACACAAGAAGGGTGTGTTTTCAACAGCAATAGTAACTTCACCACCAGCCAGGAGTAAGCCCTAAGCACTCGGGTATGACCCCCCTAGAGCCAAACAAACCACAAAGCATCTTCTGTTGCCATGACTTAAAATTTTCATGAGTATCTAGAAGAAAGAGGTTAGGTAACTTACCCAGGCTTATAGCTTGTAAGGGAAAGGATCAGATGTCAGAGTTTATACTCTGCACCTACTCTGTGCATGCCGACACCTCTCTCAGCAGCCCTTGCATGGTGCTTGCATGGGCCAGACACCACTTAAAGTGTCACAGCTCTGTGACAAATTAGTGAGGACTTTATCTAGCTTTCATTTTTGAGTATATTTCAAAGTTAGACTGCTGGAGTCAATGTGTTGTTTGTTATCAGAGAAATTAGAGGGAATTTCATGAACAACTTAGCAGGCAAACTGTTTCAACTCAAAGATATTGCAAAGAAATTAACTGACAGCTCTGATAAACATAAGTCATAGCTAATAGGAAAGAAAAATATTGGAATTTATAAAAATTATAGTGCAAAACATTAATGGGAATTATTTCCTGCAAGTCTTTTGTAGACCAGATTTTGGGAAAAAAGTTCCACATCATAGTTTATATTTCAAAACAATTCTATGAAGTATGTACTAATTATTAAATTCTCAGCCACTATAGATAAATCACACAATTAATTTATATGCTAGTATGAAAGCAAAGCAAAACACGTTCCTAACTAAACATAAATTCATCATCATTTGTAAAATGCATTATGGTCTCAGAGATTTTCAAAAGTTCAGAGAATGTGCATCTTAATGCTGATGAAATATGGTATCATTTCTGCATCACAGATGAGACAGGCTTTGTAAAATTAAGAAGCTGAAGATACATGATTAGATGGTATAGACTCAGTGTTCATGTTAAGGTGGGTCTAACTTGGAGTTTACACCTAACTCTTAACCATTTGCTAGTGTGCCTCACTGATTATACTGTGCCAAGTGAAATGAAGTCTTTCTTTGTTGTTGCTAATAAAAAAATCATCTCTTTACTGCAGACTAGTGACCTAATCTCAAGTGAATTTTCAAGTTGATCCCCCACAAAGATTTGTACTGGCTAACCAGGTCAAGAAAAACCAATATCTAGCAATATCTTCTTCCATTGCTGTTATTCAGAAAGCATCAACACTATAGCTTTCAGGCAAGAGTATCTGTCTCTTTTCTCTGGAATCATCCCTGATTCTAGCTTATGATGAGGAAACGAGTTTCCCATCAGTTCCCCTCCACCAACCCTGCCATATACAATGAGATCTTTGTTTCCCAAACCATTGCTTGGCTTTTTGTTCAATTCACAAACAAAATACAATTTCTGTACGTTTAATAACTCAAGATGTTTCATAACTATGTCATGGTTTGAGATTTGAGAACGAGCAAACAAGACCACACGAAGCTTAAAGCAGCACAGAGTGATTTCATAAAAATATTTTTAGCAATAAAGACCCACAAGACAGAGAAACAGAAAATGCATACATACTTGACTCAGAATCCCAGTTGTTTTCTTCTATTTTTTTCTTCCTAGGAGGCGACAGCAGTATTAAAGATCGCCTTTCTCCTATGTAGGACTATACGTGCAGAGGACACAACTTCAGTTCCTGTATTAAAAGCACTATGACCCATTGTTTCATGAGTGTCTCTTGAGGCCAAGGGAAAATGTTATTGGTAGGCTGAAAGAATAGGTTTTAATATAGGCATTTATTTTCTTTCCATATACTCCCTGATTAAAACAAGGTTTGCCCCATTTTCGAGCTTTTCTTTTAAAACTCCTTTTAAGCCACAGAAGCAGAACAATATACTAACTATGGCCATGACTTTACTTTGACTGAACAAAGATTAGCTGCAGTTTGGATCCCTGTTTTGGTCTATGCACAGGCACTGAGTGAACTTTAGTCACCTCAACAATATTTTACTTCAAGTTTTTTTGTTTGTTTTTGGGTCATACCTGGCATGTTCAGGTCTTGCTCCTGGATCTGCACTCAAGAATTATTCCTGGCAGTGCTCAGAGGACCATATGGGTTGTTGGGGATTGAACTTGGGTTGGTTGCATGCAAGGCAAGGTTGCTGTACTATTTCACTGGCCCTTTCACTTCAAGATATATATATATATAAATAAATATATAAAATATGTATATATAATATGTATATATATACATACATATATATTATGATACCAACATCCAAGGTCAGGTAAAACATGAATCAGGAGGTCTTGTTAAAGGTGGAATCTACCACAAGTGTGTGGGAGTCAGAAGTTAGGTAAGACAGAGAAGGGAACGGTGTGCTAATAATCGTCGAAAATGATAAAACCAGCCTAGAACTGAGAATTGAATATAGGCAAAAAGAAACACTGTATAAACTCTAAGTGTATATATTGCAGTACACAATGTGTAAGGGAAGAAAGAGAGAGAGGGAGAGAGAGAGAGAGAGAGAGAAGAGATAAAGAACCTGCCATAGAGGCAGGCTAGGGGAGGGGGAGGAATTGGGGTTATTGATGGTGGGTAATGGGAACCATTGGGTGATGGGTGCTGGAACACTGTATGACCGAAACCCGAAATAAACATCTTTGGAATTAATATCTCACAGTCATATAATAAATTATTTTAAAAAGAACAAAGATATATATATATATATATATGATATATCTCTATATAGTCTTATATATGTATATACATGTATATGTATATACAAAGTTTTTCTCTTGAAAAATTAAATTGAATTTTTAATTAAATTGATCCCCTTTTGGGCACACCTGGTGTCGTTCGCCACATGTGGCTCTGTGCTCAGGAGCTAAGCCTGGCACTTACTTGGGATGCCATAATGCAGTGCAGGATTTGGACTAGGGTTGTGGCCACAGCTGTAAGTTATGCAAGCACCTTAACTTCTGTATCTCTCAAAGAGTGATAGAGTTTATGACACATTTATTGCTTTAAACTTTAATTGAAAGAATGGAAAAAAATGATCTGCTTCTCAGCAAATACTGAAAGAAACTTTTTTTTTTTTTTTGGGTCACACCAGGCAATGCTCAGGGTTTTCTCCTGGCTCTTCACTCAGGAATTACTCCTGGTAGTGCTCAGGGGACCATATGGGATGCCGAGGATCGAACCCAGGCTGGCATGGGCCGGCCGTGTGCAAGGCAAACACCCTCTGGCCCTGAAAGAAACTTTTAAAATCATAAGGGCACTAGTCAAGGAAGTGTATCTTAGAAGTTACATTCAACTATACTCACTGGAGTAAGAGCAACAATATATCCTTGATTGGAAAAGGTCTGAATATGGAATATTTTGATAAGACTGAACACTGACATTAACATAGCTAGAAAAGAAAATGTTAAAATGTTCATACAAATCAGAAGTCTGGGCTTTGGTCCAGTTGTTCATACACTTGAATGAATGTCTGATTCACTCATTCATAGTCAATTCTAATCTATTCAATTTCACTGCCACAAGCCTTTACTATGTGTAGATACCGTGGGAGGTATTTTACATACAATACTTCTCAGTAACTCTGCAAGATAGGAAATTCATGACATTTAAAGATGAGAAAACTGAGCTCAGACAGCTTAGGAGACTTGACCTAACAAATGATGGAGTGAAGATAGATATCCATAGCTAAGGTAACTACCCATATCTGTTCACCTCAAAACTCTGTGCTTACCTCTGCAATGATTGAATATTATCTGACTCCTATCTGCATGGAAGTTAGATTCTAGTAGGAGAGGAGAAAATGATAGAAACAAGTAGAACAGAAGAGACCATATACATGATATATGGTGTTCACGAAGATTCAATGAGCCTAAAAATTTAGTATAGCAGGAAGTGTTCTTGCTTTGTACACAACCAACCTAGGCTTAATCCTGGCACCCTATATGGTCCCTATCCTTACCAGGAGTAATTCCTGGATGCCAAGCCAGGAGTCTTTCTTGAACTCCACCAGGTGTGGCCTGAAAACAAGGAATAATAACACAATAACAAAATCAAATTCCAACAAGTCATATGTACCTAGTTGTGAGGGTTGGGAACAAGAGGAATTGAAGAGCAAGAAGGTATTTCTAGTAAGAGATGGAATGGCGAAAGGAAGGATGAAACTTCTATAGTTGTGATCAAAAGTTGAGGGCAATAAAAGAACCTTAGTTATATCTCAGATATGAGAAAGAAGTAGGGAGAGATCAAGCCTGAAAGGTGATTGTGGCTAGGACACTCAAGAACGAGGTTCATGGGACGATTTATAAATGGTGAGACACACTGACAAGGTTCTGAATGGAGAGGGACCTTAGGAAGATTTTAAGGCTGTAGTGTGGAGAAGAAGGCCACCAAGTAGAACTGTATTATTAACTTCATTTTAAGAATGAAGAAACAGGCTCACAGAGCCAGGACCTGGGTCAAGTCTTTCCACATTCAAAGACTTACTCTGTACACTGGACCAACCCTCTGTGAACTGGCTTTACAAGTCACCCTTGAACTTCTTAGAAAACAGCACCCTTTACTGTGTCAGGAACTATTTCATAGGATCCTATGTACATGTGAAAACATAGACCACATTCCCTGTTTTTGTTTTGTATAATTAGTAGAAAACTCACATGCCTGGTTACAAACCTTGTTGGTATCTGGAGTGCATTAGGCAGTTTCATTTCACAGAAGAAAAAGATAAACCTTCTGACCTTACTTACCCTCTGCCACCACACACTTCCTGTAGATTCCAGGTAATGCAGGTAAGATAGAGAAGGGACAAGTATGACAATAATAGTTGGAAATGGTCGCTGGACTAGAACTTAGTGTTGCAAGTAGGTAAAGGGATATGCATGATAAACCTTCAGTGCCTGTACTGCAAACTACAAAATGCAAAAGAAGAGAGCAAGAGAGCGAGTGAGTGAGAGAGAGAGAGAAGTACCTGCCATAGAGGTAGGTTGGGAGGGAGAGGTAGGAGGGTTGTGGGAGGTAAACTAGGAAATTGGTTTACCTCAATTGCAATGGGAAGCATGCACTGGTAGAGGGATGGTTGTTAGAATACTGTATTTTTGAAATCCAATCATGAACAGCTTTGTAATGGTCTATCTCAAGCTGATTCAAGAAAATTTAAAAAATTTTGTACTTTGTTCTTGATGACAGGCAAACAAGAATTTTAAAACTGACATAGCAGTTGTGTGGTCTTAAGTAAATCATCTATAGTCTCTTGAATTTTAGTTTCCTCACCTGTACAATATTCTCTAAGAAACCAGTAAGATGGTACTAGGGGAAAGAACTCACACATAGGAAATTAGCACAAACAAATAATTGTTCTGATTAGGAAACAAAGCTACAGAATATTTACTTCAAAACAGAAAGAGAAAGGAAAAAGGAAAGTAGGAGTAGAGAGGGAATAAGGAAAAGAGTGAGTCAAGAAAGAGTCAGAGGAGGGAAAAGAGGGGGGAGATGGAGAGAGAGAAGGAGAAGGAGGAGGAGAAAAAAGAGGAGGAGGAGAAGGAGGAGGGAGAGGAGGAAGAAGAGAGCGGGAGGGGAAGGAGAAGGGGAAGGAGGAGGGGGAAGAGGAAGAAGAGGAGTAGAAGGAGGAGGGGGGAGGGAAAGGAGAAGGGGAAGAGGAGAGAAAAAGAAAGAGGAAGGGGAGGGGAGGAGAGGAAGAGGACGAGGACCAGGATGAAGACGAAGACGAAGAAGATGAAGACGATGAAGACGAACAAGATGAAGAAGATGAAGAAGACGAAGAAGACGACGATGAAGACGACAATGAAGACGAAGACGGCGATGAAGATGATGACGATGAAGGCGACAAAGATGAAGAAGAAAGAAGAAGAAGAAGAAGAAGAAGAAGAAGAAGAAGAGGAAGAAGAAGAAGAAGAAGAGGAAGAGGAGGAGGAGGTGGAGGAGGAGGAAAAGGAGCAGGAGAAGGAGGAGGAGAAGGAGAAGAAGGAGAAGGAGAAGGAGGAGGAGGAGAAGGAGGAGAAGGAAGAGGAGGAGGAGAAGGAGGAGGAGGAGGAGGAGGAGGAGGAGGAGGAGATAGTTTTACTTGAAGGAGAGCCATAAAACTGAACGGTAAAAGCCCTAGGAGTGAATGAGTCCAGGAAAACTCTTTTCTGTCTCACACAGGTGTTTCTGAAACCATGAGACCACACTGCGTATGGAATTGGGACATGGAGCAAAGGTCTGTGTGGTCTTGGCCCAGAAGGACTTTGAGGTCGGTGAAGCCATAATTTTTTAAAAAGTTATATAGTTGTTACATGAATGAAAAACAGTTCATCTGAGGGAAAACTTGTATAGATTTTTAATCTTGGAGCAGAAAATTCTACATAATGAATTAATAAGAGAACATTTGTTACTCATTTATTGTAGTTACCACAGAAAATTAAGATACATTAACTGATTTCAAACAGGAGATTCTTTAGTTAGCCTAGACAGGGAAAGATGTTAGACACTGCACATTAAAAAGAGATTATGGACTCTTCATTTCTAATTATTTTGACACGTATATATGGACTATCTGATAAGAATTGTGCTAAATACTGGGACTATAAAATACACAGTTACTTCCTCCACTTAAGAATGATTCACCAGAGAAAAAGATATGAGTTATTATGATGCAGGGGAGAAAATGAAAATCATAACAATACAATTATAAATAAGATGCATAAAAATTTGGAGACAAGAACGCATTGACTTTGATGAAGAATTTAAGAAAGCTGTCTGAAGAAGGCACATTACACCTTTAAAATTTTTCCCCTTTGACCTTCCAAGACTCAAAAATCTAAACTCATACCTTGCTGAGATTTTCTGCTTAAATGCTGTGATCAAAAATATTACTGCTATACAATAATTGAGCATATCTTAATATATTTAGGACTAAGGGAAACTAAAAAGTAGGGCAGCAGTAATCTTGACTTTATTTTAGCACCACTTAACTCTTGAAACTGGTGTTCACATGATCATTATAAAATTAAAACAAAAAAGGAGAAAAATCATTCAGGTTGGTTTCCAATTCACTTTACCAACCAGTGAAGTTATTGAGGTACCAGCGTCAAATGAGTCCTACCTTAGCATTCCATGCTCACACAAGCCATTTAGAGAGTAAAAAATACAGAATACAGATCTATTACCAACCTTCTCTCTCTAAATTAGCAAAATATTTCTTAGGCAAGAAAGGGGAAGTAATGGATACAGTCGGGACTACACAGGTAGTTTGTCTGGATGAAACAGTTACTTAAAAAAATTAATCACCAGAAAAAAATTTGGAAAAAACTTCCTTTCTCCATGTTTCGTGTTTTTGGAATAATAGATCCAGTGGGGGCGGGGCGAGGGAGACACAAAAAACCAAGTAGCATGTTTTCAAGGGTTCTAATACATGAGATCTGCTCATTAATATCCTGTTTCAAGAATTAAAAGCTTAATTGGTTGGAAAGAAAAGACTAATGAAAACCAGCAAATAAGTCACATTTATTTTACTTTTGTAATTGCTCTAAAACCAAGCAATACTCCCTGTGCTAATTTTAGAAGAGTGTAGTAATGTTAGACATATTAAAGATATGGGACAGGGGGAAATCAATCCGTAAAATGTGTTAATAAATAGAATGGAATATAGTGTTAGTGAACAATTATTTAAATGCAATTTCACACATCTGATATATAAACTAAAAAAAGAATTTTTTGGAGGGAGGGGTGTCAATAAATGCACAAGCTCTGGGTGTGCGGAACTTCTGAAGGACATGTGCCTGTAATTGGCCTTTCTCATTTCTGTCTTGTTAACAAGTATATAAATAAGAGAAGGCTTCAGTAATTGGCTCAGAGTTACTAATGAATTAATTAACTTCAGTCTATTTTACCTAACCTTTAATAATAAGAGACTTTTTTTTGGTTCTAGCAATAGGTCTGACAGACTGAAAAAACAGACATGCCGCAGAGCTCTTGAAAATTAATGAGAAACGAGGAAAGAATCAATGTACATTCTGCTTGCAGAGAACTGACACAAAAAAGACACAATAAACCATGAACAAACACAGTCAGTTTAAAAAATAGGTTAGAAAAAAAGTGGGCAAATTCAATTATAGAAGTAATTAGAAGATATAGGGCAAGGCTGCCTTTTGGGACTGTGCCAGAAAACATGAATTAATATGAGTGAATAGAAAGAGCCCATGTAGTAATTAAGAAGCAATCACCTATGGCAATGAGTACCTGAAAACAGGCTGCAAACTATTAATTCAGTGATCAAAAATATTTTTAGATGATTAATATGGCAAATTTATTTTAAAAGACTAATTTCTGGAAAGATATCAAGACAATAGCACACTATTTGTTCCTCTGGCATTTATATAGCTAATTAAATTTTATAATTTGCAACAACAGTCATTATTATCTGAAAACAGTAAAAGCAATATTTTGCCTCTTTTTTTTAAGCAGTGGTTCTAAAATCAATAAATTAAATCCAGCTCCTGCTGGCCTCCTGTAAGTGCCTAGCCTTGATTGTTATATTCTTTCAGTGAGTAATTTTCTTATACATCTGCGTGTCTGTAATATTAAGCATTTGAGTTAATGTACATATTCTCAAAGGTTTTATACCTTTCTGTACCTGAGTAGGGATTCCACACACTGTTTAATTTCAACACTATCAAATAAAAGCAGTTTAATGTACTATTTGTGCATCAAAGACTTTCTTACTTGGTCAACAGAGGTCTGTTACTTCAATACACACCATTCCTTCCCTAGAATACAAAGGCATAGACACGTTACAGTGAAGAGTGCTTTACAACACACAGAAGGCTAATGGCTTCTGAAATAGGTGATTATCAGAGTCCCGTAGAGCAAGATGAGGGTCTGGCTGGTAATAAATAACCTCACAATATGAATTATTCTATTTCCACAGACTTAAGAAAACGTATGTTTCATTTGTTGATCAGAAAAGTCTGGAAAATGCTGTCTTTTTGGAAATAACAGGGAACTACTAAAACTAATCAGAGTGCCAGCAGGGAGTTATTGAGCACCTACTAAGGACCTAAGGTGCAAAAGTAAATCCTTCAAAAGCTAACCTTGTAACGTGTGTGTGTGTGTGTGTGTGTGTGCATGTGCTGGAAGTCAAAAAGCAAACTACTGCATGTGGTCCTTCAGAGGGGTTAGTTATAACACTAATTTGCACATGGATTATTGCTGTTTTTCAAGCCAAAATACAAACGGATGACCAATGAAATAAGGTTGAATTACAAAGTTACTGGCATCACTGGTGCAGAAGGAAAGCAGAGAGGCAGTGGCTGGATTGTGTTGGAGAAGGAGGGAAAATGAGTAATTCTGAGATGTCAAATAAAGCAGATATTAGATCGTGATCGTGATTAGATCGGTCCAGTTTTTACCTACCAGTGTTCCTCACATTTTCTGAAAACAAAACCCAATGCTTTCCCAAGGCGCGCGCACACACACACACACACACACACACACACACACACACACACACACGCGAGGTTAGCTGTGGTCTCCAGTTCCTTGGGAGTTTGCTCTTAATTATCAAAACTTAGGTACTGCAAGAGCAAACAAACAGCCCCTGTGAGGGAGAGGATGACAGACCGGCCCCAGAGGCAGGCAATTGGGAACTAGTGAAGTGAGGACAGCTTAGAGGTGCAGGGACAGAGAGGGGCTGCGGGCTGAACAGGACCCACTTACCATGAAATGTTAATGTGTCAATGAAGGGGGAAAGCATGAATAAGCCACAAAGAAACTGAAAAATGACTCAGCTGGTTGGAGATGGAATTTGGGCTCTTTGCCAGACCAAGGTGTTCACAGTCACACACCCAACACCTAGAGGCAAAAAGCGGTGTCTCTCCCCACTGTCCATTTTAGAAAGAGGAAATATTTTGGAGAAAGAAGCAACTGTTTTTCTCTTCTAAAATACACTTCCTTCTTTTCCTACTTTCTGTCTATGCCCCAGATGTTTCCTGGGTTTCTACTTTTGCTCAGGTTCTGTGTAAGTAAAGAGAGCAGGAAAAGAAAGTGAATGGATTAAAAAGAAGAAATAAGGCACAATCCTTCAGAGATCTGATTCTAGAGGAAGAGGACTGAGGTAGGCAACTATAATACAACACAGCGCAATAAATACAAAAGAGGGAGAGAAGGAAGTTGAGTGGCGGTACACGGAAGGGAGCAATTAGCAATCAGACAAGGTTTTCATAGAACAAACGCAATTGTGCCTTTCTTGAAGCATAATAGGGCAGAGAAGGAAGGAGAATTTCGGTTGGAGAGAACATTCTCTTACCCTATTGTGATTTCTAACTTCCTCTTTTTTAAATCAAGGTTATTTCAGGAAAAGCTAGAACACCATAACTGGTGTGTGTTGTGAGGAGGGTGATTGTGTGTGTGTGTGTGTGTGTGTGTGTGTGTAAGGCAGAGGGAAAGGGGGAGGGATATAGAGTTGATGGATATTTTGAGTTTATAATACATCGTCCTTGTATATCAAACTTTTCTTTCCTCCAGGTGAATACTGTACCTTCCTACTATTTGAATGATATTTAGTATTTTGCAATTTTCAAATTTTGCAAATGCAATTTTCAAATGCAATTTCTGCAAATGCAATTTTGCAGAATTTTTGCTTTTGCAATATTTTTCAAATTCAATTTTCTGATAATTTTTTAAGTGACTGCTATTTTACAAAGATAAGCTCCTTGTTTTAACTAATAGTTTGGTAATTCCTGTGGAATGTACTATATTCATGCATTATGCCTTTTTAATAGATTATTTCCTTTTCTCATTAAATATCTAAGTACTTACTAATTAACTAATATTATGCTAGGCAATTTTTATTCCTTTCTGGATTCTAGATAGGAGATTATGCCATTTCCAAAGTGAACCCATGATAAGTAAAGTACACTGACTAAAAGGTTACATTGTATAAATATTGTATCTTAAGCAAAGGTGAACATCTACATTGATCTTGTTCTTTATTTATATATTAGTCAATTGGGCCATATATGCTGATCTACTTAGTTTTTAGATGTTTTTCAAGGAAGACTATAAAGTAACAGCCTAGTTAAGTAACTCAATGGACTTATCTATAAATGGAAAATTTTGAATTGGCACAGATCAAAGCTTGCTACATACAAAACCAGTCTTATTTACTAGATATGCAAAATCCTGGCCCCTCCATCTCTCTAAAGATGGAGAATGGAAAAAATGACTATTATCCATGAACATTAATCCATTCACTGGATTTTTTAAAAAAGTATTGTTAGGAATTCAAAAAATGATTAGAACACGAGTCTTGCCATTAAGAAACTTATCCCTCAAGAAGTAGATGAGTCAGATAATTAAATCAATAATTATAGTATAGCGGTGGTAAGATATAAGTGTGCAGCAAGCTATGAAAACACAAAGAAGGGGTATCTGAATTAGATTGGGGTAGTGTAGTAAGAGGATAAGGTGCCAGCACCGGATTTTTAGGAACAAGAATTTAATTTGCTGAAACAGGGAAGGTGTGTAGAGAAAAGCAGGAGAAGACTATTGCTTTGTGCAAACTAACAAAGTACTGCTTTGATATTGGAATGGTAGGTGAGTTGACAAAATATTTCTTTCTGTTGTTGTTGTTGTTTGGGTCACACCTGCTGGTATTCAGGTACTCAGGGCTGGTTTCTGGCTCTGTGTTAAGAAATCACTCCTGGGCTCAAGGGACCTAATGGCATGCAGGAGACTGAACTCAGGTTGTCCTCCTGAAAAGCAAGTACTCTACCTACTGTATTATCTCTCTGGCTGGAAAACTTTCTTGCAAAGCCCTGCCTCTGAGATTTGCTTGCCTGCCTGCCTCCCTCCCTCCCTCCCTCCCTCCCCTCCCTCCCCTCCCTCCCTCCCTCCCTCCCTCCCTTCCTTCCTTCCTTCCTTCCTTCCTTCCTTCCTTCCTTCCTTCCTCCTTCCTTCCTTCCTTCAGTCCGTCCGTCATTCCTCCCTCCCTCCCTCCCTCCCTCCCTCCCTCCTTTCCTTCCTTCCTTCCTCCCTCTCTCCTTTCTGCATTCATCCCTCCCTCCCTCCCTCCCTCCCTCCCTCCCTTCCTTCCTTCCTTCCTTCCTCCTTCCTTCCCTTCCCTCCTTCCTTCCTCCCTCCCTCCCTCCCTTCCTTCCTTCCCTTCCTCCCTCCCTCCCTCCTCCTCCCTCCCTCCCTCCCTCCCTCCCTCCTTCCTTCCTTCCCCCTCCCTCCCTCCCTTCCTCCCTCCTTCCTTTCCTCCCTCCCTCCCTTCTCTCCCTTCCTTCCTCCCTCCCTCCCCTTCCTTCCTCCCTCCCTCCCTTCCTTCCTTCCCCCTCCCTCCCTCCTTCCTTCCTTCTTCCCTCCCTCCTCCCTTCCTTTCTTTCCTTCCTCCCTTCCTCCCTCCTTCCTTCCTCCCTCCCTCCCTTCTCTCCTTCCCTTCCTCCCTCCTTCCTCCCCCTCCTCCCTCCCTCCCTTCCCTTCCTTCCTCCCTCCTCCCTCCCTCCTCCTTCCTTCCTTCTTCCCTCCCTCCCTCCCTTCCTTCCCCCCTCCCTCCCTCCCTTCCTTCCTTCCTTCCTTCCTTCCTTCCTTCCTTCCTTCCTTCCTTCTTTCCTCCCTTCCTTCCTTCCTTCCTTCCTTCCTTCCTTCCTTCCTTCCTTCCTTCCTTCCTTCCTTCCTTCCTTCCTTCTTTCCTCCCTTCCTTCCTTCCTTCCTTCCTTCCTCCTTCCCTTCCTCCCTCCCTCCCTTCCTTCCTTCCTTCCTTCCTTCCTCCCTCCCTCCCTCCTTCCCTCCCTCCCTTCCTTCCTTCTATTTTTCTTTCTTTTTTCTTTCTGCAACAGGTCTACAGTGTCCTGCTGGGCTCTATGAAATGGGCATGCATGCTCATGACATAGGTGAGGGCAAAGAGAAACAGTAATAAGTGAGATCACAGTGTACCTGTGTGTGCCTCAAGAGGTTGTTGGTACCTATGGAAATGATTTCTTTCTCTCTGCCAATGCTTCCTTTTTGTCTGGGTCCAGAATCTTTAATAGGCAGTTTGTTGCAAAGACCGTAACATTCCTCCCATCCCTGGCCCTACATGAGCAACATTAAGAAAAGAAATCAAGGCAGTTCTCAGGGAAAGGGATGGGCCAGAGGATTAGCTTCAGTGCATCACATATTAAAGGCATTTCTTATAAAAGTCCCTTGTTTTTTATTAAATACGTAGGTAACTCCCAACTATTCCACAAGAGTCAGTTTAGGGAATGTAGCTCTGTGGTAGAGTATGCCCTGCAAGTGTAAGGCCTTACATGGTACTTGTACTGTCAAAATATAAAACAATTTTTGAAAGATAAAGACTCTGAGGATAACTTTTTTTGGCCTGGTGTCAGGAATTGAACCCAAGTCCTGCCTCACACACGAGGCGTGTGCTTCATGCTGAATCCTACCTCCAGTCCCAAAGATAAGAGCTTTGAAAAAAAAATGAGTTCAAGTGCTTTTTTATTTTTTTTTCAGACATTTTAACAGATCTTCTTAATGAGGTCATATTATTTTGTTACATACTTTCTTAGAATTCTGTCATTTTTCCTTTTGAGAATTTAATATGACAGTGAATTATAAAATTAATAGCATTATTTTATATTTCTTGGGAGAGGGGGTTTGTCCACACCTGGTGGTGCTAAAGAAGCCTGGTTCTGCACTTAGGGATCTCTCCTGGAAGCAATCAGAGCCATCTGTAGTGCCAGGGGTGGAAACCCAGGTCAGATGCATGCAAGGCATGCGCCATTATATTTTAAAAGTATAATATTAGCTATATGAGAATAAAAAAATTTGTATTTCTATAGCCAGAATACCTAACAGGATTCTTGCAAGGTGTATCATTAGGTGTTTTGTAGCTGATTTTGAGCTACACCTGGCAATACTTGAAGTTAATCCTGACTCTGCACTCAGGAATCACTCATGGTGGTGCTTGGAGCACCATATGGAGTGCTGTGGATCTAACGCTGGTTGCCTGCACACAAGGCAAGTGCCTGACCCACTCTACCATTACTCGTGTACTAGTGACACTTTTCATCCAGATTTCAGAGGCACTCAGAGGCAACAAATTGAAACGTAGCTGGGCTGCTAAGTAACACCTGATCTAGAGATCCTAAAACTAAGCAGAACTCCCAGAAGTCTCTCATAACTGATAGTGATTTGTAGATGAGAGCAAATGGTGGACTAGTTTATCTCCTCTTCTCATTTTTACCAGACTCATCCCCATGATGCATTGGTTCAAAACAAATCCAGCACCTTTCCATCTGTGTCAAGGCATCTTTATTGTTGTAACTTGCTCTTATTAGCCAGAACTTCTCTCGTGATCGAGTGCCAAATGTGCTGACCACTGTGCCAAGCACTTGAAATAAAAACAGGGAAAGGGATGGATTGGATCTCAGGGGAGCAGTAGGCTGTCATGTGAGTGAGTGGGAAAATTGGAGCAGTCTTCATCAGTCTCCAGGGAAAGACTGCCTGTAATTATATCACAAGAACATTGCCCTTTTAGCTTAAAGGATTTGATCCCTGTTAAAATGCACATCACCCTGGAAATCATAAGTCTTTTTTCAGCTCTTATCAAGCACTTTTACCTTCTTATGAATAATGGATCCTTAGAGCATATTTTGGCCCAAAGGATGGAGGATCAGGCAATAAGGCCATAAAAACTAGTGATGATGTTTCAAAACAGGACAAATACGCACTGGTGTCTGAATACTAAGATTCTTTTCTACGTCTGTGAAGATAATCTTGCTTACTCAAATGTGTAAGATGAAGAGTGACAAAGATTGCCAGTGAGATGTGGATGGGGTAAAAATGAAATGTGTTGGAGAGAGAAAGGAAGAGAGACAGAAAGAGAGAGAGCAACCTACATATTTGAGACACATACAATGTTTGATGAATAAATGAAACATAAACTGCTTTCTTCAGTTTTGGTCAAAGCTTGGTGCTAATGTTGGCTAGATCTTTAATTTAGGTAGCTAGCAATTTCCAGTTGGGAAAAAGTTTACAAAATAGGAAACAGATGGCTCCAGCTGTTTGGGGTTGATGCCAAACCGCAATTGCACTATCATGTTCTAGGACTTCATACGAACAACATACAAGATATGTATTTCCCCCTTTTCCCTGCCATCATGCATTAGAGAGGATTTCCATTTCAGAAATCTTATAAGGAATTATCTTTGAGGGCATAAATACTAAAACCCTTGTTTTCAAGGGTTCCACATAAATGCAGGCTTCGAGAAACATTTTGGGTACTCTTGGTTACTCCATTTTTTTATCAAAGAAATACCAATAGACTTAAATTGGTCATGAGAACTAGTATGTTTCAAAAGAGGACGAATACGTACTGGTGTCTGAATACTAAGGTTCTTTTCTCTGAGTGTGAAGATAATGCTTGCTTACCCAAACTAGCAAAGAACACAATTAGCATACTAATTCAATTCTCCACCTAAAGAATGGAAGATTCTTTTTGACACAGACAGCTGTCCCTGAATGGCTGTGGTGACCTTTGGTCAGTTTTCCATCTGTCTTAGTGTAAAAAGTCCAGACTTAGGCACACGGTAGATCTATGACCTGAGGAAACTTTCCTATGTTGCTCTCTACCTGCCCCACAGCATTGTAGTAAGGATTAAGTTCGTACTGACACATTATAGATGTTCTGCAATGTATTATTTTATTTAGGTGCCATGATTTCCAATACCGTCCATGATAGTAGTTCAGGCATACGGAGCTGCTCGACTACCCGCTGCTCTAGCGTGTCTTTCTACTAACGTCCACAGGTTCCCTCTCCATTCCTTATACCCCTCAGATTATTTATTTGAGGGGAGGTGATGGTGCCTCATGCTGCAGTGTCCAGGGGCTACTACTGGCTCTGTGTCATAGGTTATTCCAGGCAGTACTAGGGGGATCATATATGGCACTGAGGCAGAATCTAGGGTCTAGTGTATGCAAGTCAAGGGTCTTATTGCCTGTCCTGAATGGAGGGTTTCTCTAGCTTCCATATTATTTTTTGAAACTCTGGTCTATTTTGAGAACTTTAACTAGGCCTAGGACTCTCTACTTCAACCAGCCTTCAAAGAGAGAAAAGAAAAAGTTTTTCTACATCTGGCATACAGAATTCAGCAGTTGAGAAGTTACTACTCTGTGCCGTTGATTCATAGAATTACAGAGATAGGGAATGACTGAGTTCTGGGAATGCATTAGGCCCATCTTCAATGTCACAGGCAGATTCTGAATGCCACAGTGGCAACTGTAACACCAATTATAGCTGTGTGACGACACTTTCTTAATTATCTCCTTATATTCTCCCTCCTATTCTTTCCCTAGTCCCTTCCCTAGACTGGTGGTTCTCAACTGTGGCTACATTTTGCAATCATGTGTGGAACTTTAAGCGTCAAGTTCTTTAGCATCTCTGAGGGATTCCAGTCTCAGAAATGCTGAATAAATTGTTGGAGATATTGTCTCAATCTTGGGCTTTTAAAAAGTTCAAAGTTCTCCAGAGAAATCACTGTATTTGAACACTGAAAATGATCAGAAACAATTTTATTTTTCAATGTTCGTTTTCCAGTTACACAAATCTAGAAATTCAGTTAAGACAAAGATAGAAATTTTGTCACAGAGCATACAATTAAGTTTATGATGTTAACAGTATTGTGTCTTTTGAGACTATTTACATGTTAGTTTAATGTAAACACTTCTGTCCTGCTGTGTCCCATAAATCAGAGACTGTTGAATCAACCTAGCATAATGGACATAAGGCTTGAGCGAGCAGAGGAGTGTAATGTGGCCCCATGATTTGCTGAGAGTCCCAAGAGCCAGTGCATCTTGAGAGAGTCCTTTAGGGACCTAAAGCTCTCATGCCATTTAGTAGCTCTGCAGTTTGCCTCTCAGTTTTGCTAAAGATCTATTTTTTAAAATTTATTTTTAAATTTTATTTTACCACCGTGAGATATACAATTACAAAACTGTTCATGATTAGGTTTCAGTCACACAGTGTTCCGCACCCATCCCTCCACCAGTGAACATTTCCCACCACCAATGTCCCCTGATTCCCTCCCTCCCCCTCCCCAGCCTGCCTCTATGGCTGGCACTTTACCCTCCCCTCTCTCTCTCTCTCACACACACACACACACATACATTGTGGTTTGCCAAACATACATTTAGGGGTTACCATTTATCATGTATATCAATTGCTACATTCAATGCTCAGTTCTAGGCTGGTATTATCATTTCCAACAATTATTAGCACACTGGTCCCTTCTCTGTCTTACCTAACCTCTGACTCCTACACACTTGCGGTGGATTCCACCCACTGACAAGACCTCCTGATCCATGTTTTGCCTGGCCTTGAATATTAGTAACATACTAGTTTTTAATATCCCACAAATGAATGCAGTCATTCTTTATCTGTTAAAGATCTATTTTTAACCCCAGGGTCTCAAAACTCTTATGTGTCATGATCAGCTGTGATTGAGTTATAAGAAATATAAAATTATAATAAAGTTCTGCACTTTGTAAGCAGCGTATATAAAAATTCATTCCAGCAAACTCAAGGTTATCCTTGCAATAGTATTACTCTGACTCACCTGCACACCAATACACTATCTTGGCCAGGGGAAAAATGGTGAGTGATCATTACTATGGAAACGGTCATTTGACATGACAGTCCCTGGTTGGGGTTTTTTGCAAAAACCAAACTCCCAAGTCAAGCAAGTTCCTTACCGGGCCTCAAGTTTGCAGCACAGCATACTAATGGGGGTGGGGGGGAAAGAGCCAGACAAAGAGACCTCTCTGTGTTCCGGTGCCCAGTATCTTTTCGGGGTACAGAGAGGGCCCTATTTTCTTGCATTAGGAAAGAAAGCTTCATGATAAAGTCACACCTTAAATTATCTCTGTACTGAAAATAGAAATTTTTTGAAAGGAATTATATGAACCCATAGGCAGAACTGGCTCATATAATTCTGCCAATCTTTTTTACATGACAAAAATAAAACATTTATAGGCATGTTAGATTATATATAAAATGTTTTTTTTAGAAAAGGTAAGCATGGAATTCTTAGATAGATAGTGGGAGGGAGTTCTGATATTAGGAGTATCTTGGGATCTGACCAACCTTTTGTTGACGATAAAGGACTAGGGAACTTCATTTTTTTTCATATAACTGAACTTCATAGCTACTTGCAAAGAGAAATTACCAGTTAGTAATTTATACCATCATGCTTGATATTTTTTTTCCTTTTCAAGTTTCCTGAGGGGAAAAGAAAATGAGGCTTGAGAAGATAAAGTTTGCAGAAGAGAAAAAGTGGGGAGAAATATGGTGAGTATTCAAAAGGTCACGGATATTTGTCATGGTAAGACAGGGAAGATTCTAATACCCATATTATTATTTTTAAAGTAGTGTGATATAGAAGATGATATGTTATTTTGAATTTTGAGTACTAAACTATTTTATTATTAAATTTTCTGATTAGAATAGTCTTATTTTTTTACTAAGGACTCTCCTAAGTCTGTCTACTAAGAGAAGCTTTAGGAAGAGCTAAATATACTCAAGTTGAAATCACAACTTGTTTTTAACTGTACTGCTAGTTTTTCTTATTTGCAATAATTTACTTAATTGGCTTACACATTAATACCTGTTTTTATTTCATTATTTCACCTTATATGGTGCCTGGCTAGCTCAGTTGTTCGAGTATGAGACTCAATTTCACCTTATTATGAATAATATATATGGAGTCCTTTGAGTTAAATGGACAAAAATAACAAATAAATTGAACACTACTTTTTGTTGTTTCTCTAATGGATTAAATGGGCCAAGACATGTAAACTATATTCTAGGGATTAGACTCCTCATGATCACATAGCAAATGAAGTGAAAGTCTGTTTTCTGAATCCAAGTCAAAGTGTGACAGAGTCCTATCATTGACAGGATTATTAGTAGTGAAGAGCTTTAGAATTTTTAAAATTTAGGAAATTCATGGGTGTTAGACTAAGAATAAATTTGCTACTAAGAGAAATTCTGGGATATTGTGTGGTACTTTCTTAACCTTTAAAGGTAGAGCACTAGCCTGGCATCCAGGATGTAACCCACAGGCCACTTCCAGCCACAAAATCCATCACAAGCTAGTCGGACGGATGACTTTGGTTTCAGTATTCATGTCGAAACATTATATTTTCCTTTCCCTTTTTTGGTGTCCATTCTTCTTCACTGCTATTTAATTTACATTGCTCTTTATTTTATACTGACCCTGACCAATTGGGGGCAGTCCATGAAATTTCAATTTCTCAGGCTGTCCATAATTTCTGTCTCTCTCTCTCTATATATATATATATATATATGTAGATATATGTGTGTGTGTATGTATATACACACACACACATATATATATGTTCATTCTTGTTTTAAGAACCAAGTATTTAAACTATTTTAAATTTTTTTTGAGAGAGAAAGCTTTGCCTTTTAATAAAGTTTCCAATCCTCAATGTCCTTCTCTTAAACACTTCCAGCTCCCCAGGGCTGCTAAGGAGTTGAGCAGAGAGAGGAGAAGCTTTTGTGGACAGTGATGCCAGTGGCAGATAACTCCAGCTGTCATTATAAGATCATCCAGATAAGGGGGACAATCAAGTAGGGCTTACAGTCCACTTGAGTTTTTCTGATGGTAAAACCAGCCATTTTTCAATTTAAATAATTTAAGGATTCCAGCTTCTCATTTAGCCTCTTATTAGCTAACTGTTTCTCCAGTTCAAGAGGTGGAAGGGAAGAGAGCAGATTTTTTGTTATTGTTAATTCACAGCAGTGAGTAGTGGTGTGTAAATAAAAACTAAGCCAAACAAATCTGCTGAGAAGAGAGAATAGAAATCCATACAAGTAATCATAATTGATTTTAAGAAGTTAATTAAAAGGAATCAAACAAGGACATGCAGTGCATGGCCTAGCATATATCAATAGGCAAATGACCGAGAGGAAAATGAATTAGAAAATTGATTCCCAGCTAAGTAGAAGAAGAAAATAAGCAAACATAGCTCACGATTTTCGCTTTTTAACATTTCCAAAGTTTCTTTTAGCAAAATCTAGCCCTAAATTTTGGTGTGAATGTTTAAGGGATGGGGTGGTGTGAAGATCAGTGTACTGACTATACCCATGGGCCCGCTCTTTCTGTTTGCTTAGGTGAAATGTTATTTATACACACATGAAGACATAGATTCTCCACATAAAAAGTCAGACAGAATCCGAGAAAGAAGGTTGGCTAGCTTATCAGAGGAAATATTTCCCGATAGAGGTGGAATCCATGGTTACAACCAGGAGCTGAATCTGATTAAGAGATGCTCCTTGAATCATTACAAAGGCAGAGATGAAATGCAGACTGTTGACCGATCTCTTCAGCTAACACCTGAAAGGAATCTTCTATGAAAGGTAACATCACAAGAGAAGGATTCCCACCCAATAGGTGGGGACATCGGGAAACAGTCTTTTCTTTTTTGTCCTTCCTACTTCCCTCCCTTTTTCTTTTTTTTTTTTTTTGGCTTTATTTTCCTTCCCTTCCTTCTTTCTGTTTTTGCTCTCTTTTTTATATCTCCCTACTTTCTAAGTAACAGAAGCCCAACCTTGGATTACTATCGTAAATAGAATTACAATATAATATATTATATCATAAATATAATGACTAATTCACAAGTAGAGTTCAGGACAATGTGGCATATCTCTATTCAGGGAGCCAGATATAAACTTTTAGATTTTTTTTGGCTAGTGTTATGCTTTTTAATTCCCCATCCCCAGCCTTCAGTTTACCATTTTAGAATTGGGAAAAGTAAAACAACTAGTTAAACTCTGAGGGCCAGAAACAACTAATATTGCTGTGCTCTCTAATATCTTTTCTTAGACTAAGACTGTAAGCACTGGAAGGTCAGGGGTTCTGGTTCATTTACTAATTACTGTATTCCCAGTGTTTAACACTCTGCCTAAATATCTGTTAAGGGATTGACTTAATAGAACGTCAATTAAGGAGATGGTTTAATCTACCGAGATGAAAATAAATGATTGGTAAATACAAATTCAGCTGACATAAATAACAAGTCTTATTCTATAGATTTTTTGATATCTGAAAAGTTCTATTAGAGAAGTATTTACTAAAATAGGCTTAACAAAACATTAGTTCCAGAGAATTAAAATTTGTTTCTTCTTTGCAGAACAAATTGGAGTCAATAGAAAAATAGTTTGAGATACTCTATATTATGCAAAGTTCAAAGTTTGAGATACTTTATATTGTCTAAACTTCCAAATATTATTTCTCAGAGTTTTTCCAGTATAGATACTCATTGTGAATTTGTGAATTTCCTACAGAGCAGACATAGTATGCTACATTGCCCAAAATGATTTGGCCATATTACTTTTTTACTGGTAAACTGTGAAAATTGCATTCTGTAACACGTATTTGGGGAAATTAGTATCTTGATTCAACTTTGTTTCTTAAATTCTCTTTCTTTGAATGTAAGTTGGAATTATTATTATTATTGTTTTTTAGTGTGAAAATATTCCTAATTACAAAGGTCAAATTGAAGTTTAGCAAATGAACTTTATATCTAAAAGAGGTAAATTTTTTTGGCTACAAGAAAAATAAAAAAAATACTTCCCAAATAGTACTTTGTTAGATGGATCAAAATTTTACCTAATGGTTGCAATAACATTTTAAACAGTAAGTAATGCCAATGAAAGGACATCTTATTGAATTGCATTTACCACCTCAGGACTCAATCCTCCGTAAGCATTGCAATTTTGAACCCAGGGTTTTGTATCTCTTAGTGCATGCTTTTATAAATACACTTTAGAATGGCCACGCATAAAGACCCGTACTATGTAGGGAAAATTTATAAATTAGTTAAGAAAGATGGGACTAAAGAGACAACAGATTGATTGGCAATAATAATAACAATAATAATAATAAAAATAAAATATTGTTCCTGGCCAATATATCATCTTACATGAGC